>CAJQZJ010032395.1:4266004-4321353 GCA_907164525.1 Lophiomys imhausi | reverse complement strand
ATTAAGATTATATTTGGCCAAATTGGTATTGATCTTTGTATATTGATACAAAATTAAGGTTAACTCTTTTTAAGGTATTGTACCTAGGTAATGCTTAAAAATGAAATGTGAAGTTTTGGCCTTTTGCTACCAACAGTCATAAACTGGTTAGGATAATTAAGAAATGCAAACATGTCATTTTGTTAGTTACTAGGAGAGTCTATCACAGTTATTTTCTAAGCTAACCAGAAATCAACTTGCTAAGAGACAAGCAACATTTGCTTATCCAAATATAAGAAATAGATAGATAGGTGGTCTTCAAAAACCTCAAGAGATCTGCAGAATATGGCATTCAAAGATGTTTTCTTAACTTAAGATTTTTTTGATATCGAGACATGTCAGCTCCTGACAGCACCCCCATACCACTTCAATTAGACGATGAGCATCGAAGAATCTACCATTGGAGATGGTTGAATTAGTGGCAAGCCTATCTCTTGACAAGAAAAATCTTTGCTTCAACTGTAGACAGCATGCTATCCAAAAAGGACAAAACTTGGAAGCAGGTAAGTCGACAGCTTATCTCTGGATAGTAGGCAAATTCTTCATAATTCTTGCTTTACAATCAATGTCTGTCAGAGAAACTCAGCCAAACGACTGAAGATTGATGCTGTAATGTATGGAGAGAAAATGGGAACTGTCCAGGCAGCCACTGGTATGTCATTTCTTAGTTTTGGAAGCAGTTGGCCCTGCACTTCCTATATAATCAGATATATTTATCCCTCTCAAGTCTCTGAGGTGGTTGAAGACTAGATAGCTAGAGTCTCACAGTTAAATTTTGAGTTGTTTAGGAATTAAGAGGGTGTCCTGGATCTAAGAAGATGTTTTTTAAAATTGTGATACAAGTTAGTATGAAAGCTGAGTTAGATATAGAACTTTAAAGTCATGGAGATGATCAGACAGTAGAAAGTTAAAGTCAGGTGCCAAATACGTATAGACTGGACATTGGGAATATATGCTAAGCCATATAACTCTTATAATTGTGGCCTAATTATTTCTGTTATTTTGTATTGTATTTATTGTTATAAGAGAAAGAACCATTTGTTGGACTGAAAGGGGGAGCTGTTGGGGGGCAGGAAAGATATACCTTAAACTTAAAAAAAAGGAAGGGGATGGGTGGCTTGAGGTGGAAGAGGGTGGGAGGGTGGGACTGGAGGGGCCAGTAGGGAGGGGATTGCAATTGAGATGTAATTTGAAGAAATAAAAAATAAATTAAAAAATGCAAAAAAATCTTGACCCCAAAAAGCTAAGACAAAATTGATAAAGCACATAAACACATTGAATATTAGAAGTCAGACACAGAGGATGCATATTGATTAGTAGTATTCAATAAATTTTCAACCACTGGTTGATCAATGCTAGAAATTAGTGTTGGAAAAGAAAAGAGAGCTATATGATAAGGCTTAAAGGCTTAATTCTATTTCTGATGTGGATGTGTTCTAAATGGTTATTTATTGATGTGGACATCAATTTTTAGATTTTTAAAAACTAAATAAATAGAAGGAGTTACACATAGCCATCATTAAAGTCATATCAGTGAACATCATTTTTGATTAGTTTCCTCAGGCATGCTTGCAACTATTCATTTTCATAGTAATAGCAGCAAACCTTCCATGTTTCTGCTTGGGTCACTTCACATTTTCCATAGTTACTATTTCTAACACTTGCCAGTTGCCTAAAATTTCCACCCACAGGCTTCTTCCTTTGTGTGTGCAAATACCTTCTGCTGACATAGTGAATGTTGAGCAGAAGCTACTGCAGGAAAAATTTATCCACTTTGCCACAAAATACACAAACTGGCCTATGTAATAGAAGCTGTTATTTTTTTGAAGACAATCTTATTAGTAATGATTAAATTTTATGTGTGAAAAAATTATGTGTGATAAAATCCCACAAATAACAGTGCTTCAACCAAGAGTATGCTTACTTCTCTGTCTGTCTATCTATCTTCCACAAAAACAGTACCTGGGGTCCATGCATCAAGGCTCACCTGACATTCTACCCTTTAAGCACTAGAGAGGCTGAGTGTGGTCCTTGTCCTCTTGTCTCAGTAAGACCACAGTACCAGATGGATATTAGATGAAAGGAAAGGACAGAACTGAGAGTAGACTTGTGTTACATAAGGAAAGGACAGAGCTGAGAGTAGACTTGTGTTACATAAGAGTATTCTCTAGATCTAACTTGATAAACAGATAGTGCTCAAGCCATATCTCCGCCCCCATACTGTCTCATTGGGCCAATTTATAATAGTTTTAAGCAGGTAATTGTGGTGGACCATGCCTTCAATACCAACAGAGACAGGTGAATCTCTGAGTCAAGGACAGCCTGGTCTACAGAATGAGTTCCAGGACAGTCAAGTCTACCCAGAGAAATCCTGTCTCAAAAAAAAAAAAAAAAGTTTAAGCTTGTTTTCTCTCTCCCTTGTAATATGACATACTGGAATACCTACTGTGGTGTACTGCTGTCTAAATCCATTATTGTTCCTTCAAGAGATATTAGAATATATATTACATCATTACCAAAAATAAAGATATAATCACAGAAAAGGAATTCATCAGACAGATGATAGTATTCTTAAGGCTAATAACTGAAACTTCTTCTATATATTATACCATACACCACCCTCAAAGGTTAGCACAGTAAGTATAATAATTGGCCTGCTAGAAAACGAGGTGGTCAGCCTGCAGGTCTTTTTTCCTTTCATTCCCAGAGATACAACCACCCAGTCTAATCCCCAGCTCTGCAACAGAACACCAGCTGCCTCTTACCTGTCCCTCATTCATTCCCATCTCCTAGATGCCATGGATCCCAAGTATCTTTCCCTTCTAACCTCACTCCCCCCACTCATTGCTTTTTTCCAGCCCCCAAACTCAAGCAACCACTCACTACTTGCACAAGGACCTCTCCTCCCAGGGAACAAGTAAGGTTAAGGCTTATCCACCTTTTTTTTTTTTTTTTTTTTTTTTGGTCCTTCAGTTCCAATCCCTCCCTCCAGTCTCGGCTCCAGCCCTGTACCAGAAACATGCTTCACTCTCCCTGTAATTTCTGACCCCATCCCCAACAAATCACAAAGACCTTCTTTTCTAACCTTACTTCACCCAACTCATTCCAATATCTCAGCCTCCAACAGTAGCAGGAATTCCCTGTGAATACACCAGTTGAGAAGGCCAAGAAAACAGGCAACACACAGCCATCACTCTCTCCAAAAATCCAAAGAGGTAAAGAACAAAACACATACGCAACAAAGACAACCCTGGACATCAGTGCCTCGACTTATACATCAGTCCAAAACAGACACCACAATCTATAGGGGAATATCCTACTACAACTATCTCACCACAGGAGGTCCTAAATATTTCAACACAGATGAAGCACATGTAAAAACCTTAAAACCAACACTGTGAAGATAATAGAGGTCCTTAAAGATGAGATAAATCCATTAAAGAAATGAGGAAAAACACAGATAATTTGAGGAAATGAAAAAAAAAATGCCTGAAATAAATTAAAGGATATTCAAACAAACAGTTGAAGGAAATGAATAAAACTGTTCCAGCCTGAAAATGGAAACAGAATCAATATAAAAAACACAAACTGAGACAATTCTGGGTTGAAAAATTTAGGAATGCAAAGATGAACCACGGAGGCAAGTTTCACCTAAAGAATACAATAGATAGAGAAGAGAATATCAAGCATTGAAGAATCACTGCTCAAAGGCTCAGAAAATATTTTCAACAAAATCATAGAAGAAAATCTTCCTAATCTAAAAATAGAGATGCCCATAAAGGTGCAAGAATCACAGAGAACACCAAATAGATTGGACTAGAAAACAAATGCCACTCACTACATAATAGCTAGAACAGTAAACATACAGAACAAAGAATCTTTAAAACTCTAAGGGAGAGAGATCAAGGAACATATAAAAGCATACACATTAGAATTACACCTGATTTCTCAATAAGGACTCTAAAAACCAGAACCATATTTTAAAAAACCTGTATTCAACCAAATTTGAATATCTAAAAGAATTATATAGCTTTCTTTATAGGTACTATCTACCAAAGTTAATATGATCAGATAGACAATTTAAATAGACATATAGCTCCTAATGAAATAGAAACAGTCATTAAAAGTCCCCCCAAAAAGCTCATGGTGAGATAACTTTAGTGCAGAATTAATTCTGCCAGACTTTCAAAGAAGAATTAACACCAATACTCCTCAAATTATTCTGGAAAATAGAAAAAAAGGAACATTGTCCAATGCATTTTGTGAGGCCAAAGTTAGTTATGCTATAAAGACATAACAAAAGAGAAACATACAAATTTCCCTGATGAGTATAGATACCAAAATGCTCTATAAAATACTTTCAAACCACATCCTAGAACACATCAAAAAGATGGTTCACTGTAAGCAAATAAACATCATACCAGAGATGGAGGGATGTTGGTTCAATATATGAAAATTAATAAATGTAACCTACGATATTAGCAAACTAGAAGAAAAAAACCCCACAAAATCATCTTATTAGATGCAAAACAACCTTTGACAAATCCAACACCCTTTCAGGATAAAAATACTGGTGAGTGGTAAAAACAAAACAAAACAAAACAAAACAAAACAAAACAAAACAAAACAAAAACCAGAATAACTAAATCAATTCTGTACAATAAAACAACATCTGGAGGTATCACCATCCCAGATTTCAAGCTGTACTGCAGAGCAACAGTAATAAAAACAGCATGGTACTGGTATAGAAACAGACTGGTGGATCAATGGAATTGAATTGAAGACCCAAAAATAAACCCACACACATATGGTCACTTAATTTTTTGACAAGGAAGCAAAAAATATACAATGGACAGCATCTTCAAAAAATGGTGCTGGTCTAACTGGATGTCTACCTGAAAAAGAATGAAATCAGACCCATACTTATCACCTTGCACAAAACCTAAGTCCAAGTGGATCAAAGACTTTAATGTAAGGCCTGACACACTAAATCTATTAGAAGAGAAAGTGGGAAAAACCCTTGAACTCATTGGCACAGGTGACAACTTCCTGAACAGAACACCAATAGCTCAGGCTCTAAGACCAACAATCAATAAACGAGACCTCATGAAACTGAAAAGCTTCTGTAAGGCAAAAGACACTGTCATTTGAACAAGATGACAACCTACAGATTGGGAAAAGATCTTACCCAACCCCACATCTGACAGAGGGCTAATATCCATAATTTACAAAGAACTCAAGAAATTAAATGCCAAGAAACCAAATAATCCAACCAAAAAATGGGGAACAGAATTAAACAGAGGATTCACAAAGGAGGAATCCCTAATGGCTGAGAGACACTTGAAGAAATGCTCAGCATCCTTAATCATCAGAGAAATGCAATTCAAGACGACTCTGAGATTCCATCTCCCACCTGTCAGAATGGCTAAAATCAAAAGCTCAAATGATAGCACATGCTGGCGACAGTGTGGAGAAAGGGGAACATTCCTCCATTGCTGGTTGGAGTGCAAACTTGGGAAAGAGGGCACTGTGATGGAGATGTAACCTGAAGTAATAAATAAACATAAAAAAATGACATAATGCAATTTGCAGGCAAATGGATGAAACTAGAAAAAGATTATCCTGAGTGAGGTAACACAGATCCAAAGAGATAAATATCATATGTGTTCACTTATATGTGGATAGTAACTGTTAAATAACTAATAACCAAGGTACAATTCATAGACCTAGAGAGGATGGGTATAATGAAAAGGTGTGAGTGGACACATATATCTCCCTGGGAAAAATATTGGAACAGATTTTACAGACTGACTCCTGGTAAGGGGGGGGGGGGAGATAACAGGAGGATCAAGTTGGAAGGAAGAGGTAAATAGTGTAAAGAGAAAGAATATGGGGACAGATAGTAAGAATTGAGGGGAATTTAAAGGATGATATTGAAACATAGTTCAGTTAAAACTTCCTAAATATATGAATATGAACATGATTCTAATGAAGTCTCCCAATAATGAGGAATACAGTTCTCAACCGACCATATCTCTTCTTTCCAAACAAAATTTCTATCCACGGGTTACATTCAGTGAAGCTGTTCGACAAGGGGGGGGGGGTCACATGAAAATTCCCAGTCAACCCAGGCTGTTGCCAAGACAATGGATTGTTCTCTGAAAACTGATTGTCAGACAGAGAGTATTGCCCAGGATAACACCTGTACAACTCTGTCAACATGAAGAAGTCCAGCTGGTGCCTACATGGAGACTTCACCCCTATGTTTTAGCTTCTTTGATGTGGGAAGGTACTCTGCAGTCTCCCAAAATAGAAATGTAGACACCAACCTAACCACAAAACTTTGATCTACAATCTGTCCTGCCTGCAAAATATGATAGGGTAATGGTGGTAAAGAACTTGTGCGCATAACCAACCTTTGTCTAATTTGACTTAAGGCCCACTCTAGAAGAGTGAACACATACCCAACACTATGTGAGTGACCAGAAACCAGGGAATAGGTACCATGAGACATAGGATAAAACCAAATACTGCTGGTCTAAAAAAAAGTGTCAATAAAATGACTCCTAATGATATTCTGCTATACTCAAATAATAGTGCTTTATTCAGTGCTTTTTTTAAATGTTTATTTATTACTTCAACTTACATCTCCATCACAGCCCTCTCCCTCCACCCCTCCCAGCCCCACCCTCCTACCCTCTCACCCTTCCCTCAGAATGCATAATTCTTTTTTTTTCAGTCCAACAAATGGTTCTTTCTCTTATAAAAATAAATACAGTACAAAACAACTGAAATATTCAGACAGGCTTCTTCCAACAGCAGATTGGAACAGATTCAGAGATGCAGAGCCAGACGTTATAAACACACAGACAGCCTAAATGGGAAGTTTTCATCAAATCCCTCCTCTCAGAGCTCAGGGAACCCTGCAGAAGAGTAAAAGCAGAAAGAGTATGAGAGCCAGAGGGATGGAGGACACCAAGAGAACAAGATCATCTGATTCAACTAAGCAAGGTGCATATGAGATCACAGAGACTGAGGTAACTAGCACAGGTTTACAGAGGTCTGCATCAGTTCCTTTGCATACATATCATAGCTTTAGCTTAATGTTTTAATTGGACTATTGAATATGTGAATGAGTGGATCTCTGAATCTTGTACCACCCCTTGAGACTCTTTTCTTCCTGCTGGACTACTGTGTCCCAATTTGATATAATGGATTTTCCCCTATCTTATTATATTTTATTTTGACATACTTGGTTGTTATATTTTAGAAGCCTGCTCTTTTGTAATGAGAGAAAGAAAGAGATTAGATCTGGAGGGGATGAAAAGTGCAGAGGAACTTGGAGGAATAGAGGGAGAGGGAAACTACAATCAGGTTAAATTGTGTGAGGAAAGATCCATTCCCATGAAGGGAAAATTCTTGCATAATAGAAAAGTGTAATGATTAAATGCAAATTCATAAAACTTTCATTGATATAAAAACATAGGAAGAAATCAGTATGACTTTGAGTAATATGATAATTTTGGTATATATAAAGCAACATTTATAAAACAAAGCATCACTAGACATTAACACCAGCATCCTTTCCTTATGGAAAATGGAAGATGATAGATGTCAAACTATAGAGTGGAATAAAATATTTGAAAAACTACACACTTAATGAGAGACCTACATCATTAACATAGAAAACTCTTAAGTGTAAAATAAAAAAATAACTAAAGTTAAAATTTGCAGAAAGACAAACTGACATCTTACACCAAGGATTACCGAGTACATGTAAGTATGTGAGAAAGTGCTTAGCATCACTTTCCATTTGAGACACACAATCTACCTAGTAGTGGGGGACTTCTGAACATTGACAAAAAATAATAAAATGATAAAAGTTTTAATGGCCAGCTGTAAGTGTTCAGGGGAACAGACATTCTCTTCATTGTTGAGATAAAATATAGTACAACAATATTGGAAGATAATTTGGCAGCTTATTATATATTCAATCAATGTCTTAACTACCATGTTTGAGAACATAGACTTCACACATGAATAGCATACATGGTAGCAGAAAATTTATTAATATGGGCCAAAAGCACCTGAGATGTCTTTCAGTAGCTGAATAAGTCACAAACCAAGGAGCACTCTTAAAATTAGTTAACTCTTCAGCAAGAGAAAAAAAGGGAAATGCTAATATATATAACAGTGTGAATGAGCTAAAATTCATATTACTGAAAGTAATTGAACTATAAATATTAAAATCATGATTCCAATTATAAAAGTGGATATCAAGAATTCAAGGGAGGAGAAGAAGAAAGTTTTCATTGCTTCTCAAAACAAACAGCACCAGATGAAGAAGCCAAAAGATAAGCCAATGGGGACATCTCAGATTCAGACATTAACAGTTAGTATTCAGGGCTGAATAGAATAACATAATTTACATGTATGAAATAATCTCACTGAGTAGATCAAGAGCAGTTGACTTGTGGTAACTTTGGAGATTACTTGAATCTACAAGGTCAAAAGAAAAGAAATAGGATAAATTGTTCTTTAATAAAATTGTTTCCATGGAATAGGAGATAGCAATCCTGAAAGTAAAAAAGCAATGCTGAAATTAAACAATTTTACTTGTTTAACTGGAAGATAATGGCGAGTTGGGTTTCTTGTTGTTGGAGCGGGAGAATTATAACAATTAGGGAGAGAAAGCACGAACGACCCATGCAGTAATGGATTGTAATTACTTCATGTTTAAGGTAGAAATTGGTTTGTATGCCTGCATGTGTTAGAATACTTTTATATACCATTTCTTTACAGTTGAAAAATCACAGATGAAAAAAGAATATAGTAACAACGAGACCCTCTACCTCACAGAACTCATGTTCTCATAGCATACTCCAATAAGAATAAAAATAAGAGTAACCAGAGTCCCTGAAGAAATTCCAGGGACAGAATATAAACTACAAGAGATAAGCCCGTATCTAGCAGTACCTTAAAGAAACAGTGAGGCAACAACAGACAATAATGGGAATGGGAACATGTCACAGTGACATAGGAAGTAATTGAAAGAATTCAATTCTCAATGGTCAAAGTTGAACAAATGCAACAAAAAATAAGTGGAACTATTTTTCAAATCGAAGAGTAAAACAAATATATTTAAACAAAACACACACTCACTTGGAACAATTCCTCTCTCCCCTACTCTATTTCTTGAACCCCTGGAGCTTTGTGTACCCACAGCCTAAGTGTAATCATGAGAAAGATATTTAGTAATTTTGTATGAAATATTCCACACTTATCAGGTAAGAAGAACTCAAAATTTCCAAGTCCATTCAAAACATTAAAATCTTCTGTGACTAAGAGGAATCTGAAAAAAAAGAAACTAAATATATTGAGGTATATGAAACAATAAAGGATATTTTTTAAAACCTAGGAAATCTGGATAAAACATATCAGGTGATAATTTATCAACATTTATCTGTAAATTGCAACAAAAGCCCTTATATACTGAGTTTCCAAACGGTCTCTTAACTCCAAGGCAGGTTCATTTCTATGGATTCAGAATCAAAGAGATTACCTGCCACAGGACAGGTCTTGATGTGCTAGGATGCAGGCCTACTCTGCAGCTGTAACATGGTCATGTTACAGAATTTCTCCGAAGCCCAGATGGCTCCTCTGACCCAGTCTCCAGACTTCCGGCACAAATCAGGATGTAAAACTTCCCTTTCAGAAACAGGTTCCAGAAACACTAATGGGACCCATCACTAGGTAAAAACACATAGACCCAAGTTTCATATTCTTTACCCATAGGCCCAAAGGCTAGGAGAGAAAGCTAGGAACTCCCAACAATAATTCTACCCACACTTCTTTCTAGCTAGCTTAATGAGGGTTTATGTAGGTGTTGCTGATATACTTTCTCTTCTAATGCCAATGTATAAATGCAGTAAGTGCATTTAGAAATAACACCAAGAAAATGATATATGAACAAAATTATAAGCTAAAAATAATCTGGACTCAAAGTACAACTTAGAGAACTGTTGGTTGCTGCTAAGATATGCATGCCACTATTGTACCCTTCAGATTTTTATGCCATGATTATCAGTGTGGTTCTTAGGTAACACTTTTGATTGCTTCCCTCCTTTGGATACTTGCACAACAACTTTTGTTATTATGAAAGCTAGCCCTCAGGGAGGAAGCATTAAAGTCAGATCCAACTCAGGATCCTCTGGATCTTGTGTGAGAAGTGCATGGTGTCCTCAGGCACAGGGAGTTATTTCACTCTATGGGATGACCAAGGGCAACAGAAATCACATATGTAGTTTTGAGAATCACACTTGAACTCTCCTGCCCAACAGCTCAAAAGGAGGCTTCTAATGCCTGGTACTGGAGTATTTGTAAGTCTATGGTTCTTGGGGGAAATTTTGTCATAAGTGATATAACTTCATTTACACTAAATATGTATACACATAGACATCTATGAATTATGTGTAATTTTAGGTAAATAAATAATAATATGATACCTTATAGCTTTTAAAGACATTTAGTGTTACTAGTTCTCATCACTCATTAAAGAAACTTCTATTTGTAAAAGAAGGAGATTATTATTTAAAAAAATAACTGGCTGAAAAGCAGGAAACAAGTGATTGTGGGGTACCTAAGCCCCATTCATACATCTACAATATAATTCTTGCACCTAAGATTCAGGAAATATCTTGAGAGAGGAGTTGGAAATATTGCAAGAGCCAGAGGACCAGGAAATCTGATGTGAGAATGTATCTTCTAGAAATGATAGGGAAGCTACACGTAATATCTCAACAACACAGTTGCTATGCAAGACCTAAAGAACTACAATACTTTTAGTCATGCTAACTTGAAGAGGGAAATTTCATGGGGCCACCATCATAGGCAAAGAACTACAGGAAACTAGAGATGTAAAGAGTAGGATAGTCTTTTAGTATTCCTTAGGTATGAGAATTGGCTATCAAATTACAAATGCTAAGCCCTGAAATCATTTAAATGAAAGTAACACTAAATAGACTGAGTAGGTTATAGTTATATGTGTTGGCATATACAATAATACACACATATGCGTATTTTTTTTAATCTGAGAGACCATGTTTTTGAGAGGGAGAAAATCAACTCAGGCCCCTTGGTTTGTCACTCTCTGTGAAAAGTGAAGTTTTTAACTTACACAGAAAAAAATCCAAAATTTAGTACCACAGAAACCCCAAATAGCTAAAACAATCTTGAGCAATAATAAAACTGAAGGCATCACATTACTTGATTTCAAAGTAACTGTAAAGTTATCTTAAGTAAAACAATATCATCTTAGCATTGAAAATCAAACCTTCTTTTCTTGAGGAGTGGAATCAGTGGCATGGCTACTAGAAAGTTCTCCTTATACTTCCCCTACCTGCTCTCATATAAGTAACCCTGATTAAATGTAATGAGTCACCAAAAATAAGAATAAATAAAAATCCAATATGTAAGTTGGAGGGAGATATGCTTGGAAAAAGAAGGGAGAAAGAAATACAAGAGGATAATGGGGAAACATTATCAAAGCACACTCTAAATATATTATATATGGATGAAATTATGACAGAATAAATAAATTGAAAACAATAATATTTACCCAACTATGTAGTTTAGTTACAGAAAAGACAGAAATAAACCCTTGGCTTTACTATAAATTTACCTACAATAACAGCAGCTGGAAGGAGGCTCTTCAATAGCTGATGTTTTACACACAAAAACATATATACACAGAAGAATGACAATTGACTGATTCTGCAGTGATACTGCAGAATATCCTATGCCAATGCTAAATGTAATTTGATACTTATAAGGTTCTCTTTGTGTATCCTATCTAACCTTCAGACTTATTTTCTTTAGACTGGGTAGTTAGTTACATAAAATTCATATTTGTACGAAACACATTCAGTGAGATTTTTCCTCTTGTTTTTATGGTAGGATGAATAACACTATAAAATTCAATGTTGAGTCTGGTTGAACAGTTATGGGATCATTAAATGTGAAAGCTATTTAGATATTCAAAGGAATAGCCTCCATGCTTTTCACGGAAAATGACAAACTGAGAAGCACAGAATGATTTGTTTTACCTTTGGTTTTCTTTTAACAATTTCTATCATCTCACCATTGGCACTCCAGAATTACTCAAACTGTTTGTCAATGCAACTGGAAAATGAGAAAAATAGAGTATCTATTTTATTGTGAATAAGAGAGTTTTTAGTGTGAGTTTCCATTGGCTTTATCCTCTGACTTTTGATTATAAAAATGGAGCGTACAATTTTTTTTAATAATTTATTTTTTATTTCTTCAAGTTACATCTCAATCACAATCCCCTCCCTACTCCCCCCTCCAGTCCCACCCTTCCACCCTCCTCCCCCTCAGCCCCAACATCCTCTTCCCTTCTTTTTTTTTTTTTTTTTTAGTTTAAGGTATTTATTTTTCCCCCCAACAGCTCTCCCTTTCAGTCCAAATAATGGTTCTTTTTCTTATAACTATAAATACAATACAAAACAACAGAAATAAATAGGCCACGATTATAAGAGTTATATGGCTTAGCATACATTCCCAATGTCCAGTCCATATGTATTTGGCACCTGACTTTAACATTCTACTATCTAACCATCTCCATGAGTTTAAAGTTCTATATCTAACTCAGCTTTCATACTAACTTGCCTCATAATTTTAAAAATATCTTCTTAGATCCAGAACACCCTCTTGATTCCTAAACAACTCAAAATTTAACTATGAGACTCTAGGTATCTATTCTTCAACCACCTCAGAGACCTGAGAGGGATGAATATATCTGATTATATAGGAAGTGCAGGGCCTGCAGCTTCCAAAACTAAAAAATGACATACCAGTGGCTGCCTGGACAGTTCCCATTTTCTCTCCATACATTACAGCATCAATCTTCAGCCATTTGGCCCCATTTCTCTGACAGACATTGGTTGTAGAGCAGGAATTATGAAGGACTTACCTACCCTGTCTTGGCAGAGCTAGGCTGTCGACTTACCTGCTTCCAAGTTTTGTCCTTTTTGGACAGAAGTCTGTCTACAGTTGAAGCAAGTGGTTTTTCTTGCCAAGAGAATGGCTTACCACCAATTTAATCATCTCCCACCGGAGATTCTTCGATGCTCATCTTCTACTTGGAGTAATATAGGGGGTGCTGTCAGGAGCTGACATGTCTCGATATCAAAAAATCTTAAGTTAAGAAAACATCTTTGAATGCCATATTCTGCAGATCTCTTGAGGTTTTTGAAGATGCCCTATCTATCTCTTATATTTAGATAAGCAAATATTGCTTGTCTCTTAGCAACTTGATTTCTGAGTAGCTTAGAAAATAACTGTGATAGACTGTCATAGTAACTAACAAAATGACACGTTTTCATGACTATTAGTTTCTGTTTCTTAATTATCCTAAACAGTTTATGTAGGTTGGTAGTGAGAGGTCAAAACTTGACATTTCATTTTTAAATATTACTACAAACAATACCTTTAAGAAGCGTTACCCTTAATTTTGTATCAATATACAAAGATCAACACCCTTAGTCACATCATTGGGGAAGAATACACCCTTAATCCCAACACACTAGAGACAGAAACAGGCAGATCTCAGAGCTCAAGGCCACCTGATACAAAACAAACTCTAAACAGAGAAAAACTTTGATCCAGGGGTGGAGGAGCACATCTTTAATCCCATCAGTTGGAAACCACATGTCTTTGATCCCAAAATTTAGAATGCAGAGACAGGCACATAGGATTTGGAAAGATTTAAGTTTAAAAGCTACTTACAAAAGGCAGGCTGCAATTCAAACAAATTGTCCTTTGAGATCTCAAAATATATACACTAAAGGTTTGTTTAGCTCCAAAATATCAAAATAATTTCTTCTTTAATCCGGATTGAAAGGTAATACTTTATATATTATCAAAAAACCAAATTTGCTCCAGGAAAAATATTACCTGACCCCCCCAAAAAAAGGTAATTGTCCCAGAGTTAGGATTAGGGCAGGGCTCTGTTCTTATCTTTCCAGGAGATTTAAAGCATCCATTCAAGGAATCCAGGGACAATTGGACAACGGAAACCTCAGCAGAAAACAGATCAGACACCAAAGAAGACGAATGGCCCAGATGATCCAGCCTTGCAGACTTCTTCAATAGCAGTTTCCTCAAAAGTCTATAACCACAACAACTCAAAATCGCTAAGATCGTTCAGCTCCACAGACTACTCCAGCCAGATCTTCAGTAAAGTTCTGAAGATCAGCTTCTGTCTATGAACTTCGTAGGACATCTAAATAGCTGAGCACAAAGGGACTGAACATCAAATGATTCTATTAACATTTTTAACCATTTTTCCATTCTTATTTGGGCCCCAAACAGGTTTACTACGTCCCAAATCAGCAGGAAGTCATTTTAAGAGAACAACGTCCCATCCCCAGAAGGTGGGGAGGGTGTTCTTCCCCTTTGGTTATTTGATAGATAATATAAAATTTTGTTATTTAGGGGGAAAGACTACAAGCTGTTAAATGGTCTTGTTAAATGGGTTTTGGAGGTTAGACCCAGGGACTTCTCTCTTTTGCTTTTCTGTATCCTCCTTTCTCTACTATATAGGAGTGAACAGACTTGAGAAAAATGGGACATAGACATAGCATAGGAAAGAACAAGAAAAAAGGACAGATTATTGAATATAGCTTTATACCTTTGTATACTGATACAAAATTAATATTATATTTGGCTAAATTGGTATTGATCATTGTATATTAATGCAAATTTAAGATTGTATAGGGCTACATCGGTATTGATCTTTGTATATTGATACAAAATTAAGATTATATTTGGCCACAATGGTATTGACCCTAGTATATTAATGTAAAATTAAGATTGTATTGGGCTACATCGGTACTGATCTTTGTATATTGATACAAAATTAAGATTATATTTGAGCTTACAATTTTTAAACCTGTATTTATTAATTCAAGTTTCATCTCCATCACAGCCCCCTCCTCTTTCCTCTCCCCTCCCCTCCTGGTCCCACCCTCCCACCCTCTTCCCCTTCTCCCACCTGTCCTGCTCCTCCAGTGTGGAGTGCCTCCATGTATCAGCCCCCCTCAGTTCATTAGTCACATAAGGGCTAAGAGCTTCCTCTTGCACTGGGGGCCTACATGACAGTTCCACTAGGGTGGAATGTGCTGCTAACATGTAACAAAGTCTATGTTCCTGTTCTTTTTGGTCTGTTGATGGGAGGACAGTTATCCTGTACTAAATGGCTAAAATCCAGTTATAAGTGAATATATGTCATGTGTATCTTTCTTGGTCTGGGTTAGCTCAACCAGGATGAGTTTATGACTTGAAACTTTAGAGTAGAGTTCTGCATACAACCTTCACTTTATTATACAGACAATTTTTTTAAACACATAATTTTGAGGATTCTTGAGAGAAACAAATATGTAATACAGCAGATAATTTAATAAAATAAGTGAAATTTGGCAATATTCAACATCTTTAGAAGAGTCAAAAAGAATGCAAACCATTTTTCAAAGCTGTAGTAAATCCTGTATTGATGTAACTATATGGTATAATTAATAACAAATTACCAGACTTATTACAAAAGTTGTTCACCTTTATACTTATACAATCCTATGAAATCCTCTTTGCAACTTATTTTTATAAGGGAGAAATTTAAACATTACAAACTTGTCTTGTAGATTCTGCATCATATTAAGATATACTTCATCTTTGATGACTGGTGTGGGATGACAGGAAAGCCAAGTGTGATCATTACCTTTTACAGAAGGAGGGACAAAAGTGAGTATGTTTGATCTCTCTAAGACCCATCTTGCTTTTAAATGACCATACATCGCTTGATGGAAGGGAAGTGAAATGAGCTAGGGCTTTGACAACGGCTTCACCATTTAGAGAAGTTTACACTATTAACACTGCATAAGTTACAGGGTCTTCCTTCACAAGGTGATTGACGAGTTTTGTATTTCTTGAAAACTTCTTTGTTTTCTTTCTCTTTCTTTCTGTATGCCAAACAAAAGTTAAAACTATGAGTTGTATAATATTTTGTAAATGACAGATTTATAATATTGCCACCAAGTGGAATCTTAGAATGTTAAGTTTTTCAAGAGTATTCTATAGTGTCCACAGAATGATAAAATGTTCCACTAATGTTTAGTACCTCCTTAAGATACATGACTATAATCTTTTATGATTTATTATAATAAGGAAGAAATGACGCAGAAATCCTGTTGAATACCAATATAGCAGTAGCTAAAAATGTAACATCAGACAAATAGTAATTAATACAAAAGAAGGCAAGGCAAGAAAAACATGGATAATTAGGAATGAATAATTAAAATGAATATAAAAATAGTAGACTAGAAGAGTTACATGGGTAATTACATGAATTTGAAATGGACTAAATGTTCAACTTGGAAGATAAAATTGTACAAACACAAGTTAAAAGAAAGGTGAATCAACCTTGTTGCTTAAAAGATTCAGACTTTGGATATAAGGAAATAGGTGGGTTTAACTTGCAAGTCTGGAGAAATATATAAAGTTGATGCTCAGTTCATACAGTTTAAATCACGTATTGACTCTCACAAACTGTCAGTGGAGACTTCAGTGCCCTGTTCTAGATAATAAAAAGGTCATGAAGACAAAAATTAAACAGAGAAATGCTAGAGCTAGAGTTTGTTTTTTTTTTTATAAGTACTTTATTTTTTTTTCTTCAAGTTACATCTCAGTCACAAACCCTTCCCTATTCCCCCTTCCTGTCCCACCCTTCCACCCTCTTCACCCCCCAACAGCTTCTCTTTTCATTTCAACAAATGGTTCTTTCTCTTATAACAGTAAATTCTATACAAAACAGCAGAATTAAATATGCCACATTTATGAGAGTTAAATGGCCCAGTATACCTTTCCAATGTCCAGTTCATACATATTTGGCCCCTGACTTTAACCTTCTACCTTCTAACCATCTCCATGAGTTTAAAGTTCTATAACTGACTTAGTTTTCATACTAACTTGCATCACTATTATAACCATCTAAAATGGGAACTGTCCAGGTAGTCACTGGTTTGTCATTTCTTAGTATTGGAAGCTGCAGGACCTGCACTTCCTATATAATCAGATATATTTATCCTTCTCAGCTCTCTGAGGTGGTTGAAGAATAGACAGCTTGAGTCTCATAGCTAAATTTTGAGTTGTTTAGGAATCAAGAGGGCATTCTAGATCTAGAGCTAGAGTTTGTAAACCAAATAGACCTAACAGATATTTGCAGAGCATTTCACCTAAGCACAAAAGAATATACTGTCTTCTCAGTACATCATAGAACTTTCTTCACAACTGAACACATGTGCAGAAATAAAAGGAATCATAATAGATGAGAAATTGAAATAACACTGCATTGTAAATGACTACAATAGTTTAGAACTGGATATAAAAAAAAGAAACAACAGGAAGTTTACAGATTAATGGAAACCAAACAACTCACTATTGCATGAAAAATGGGTCAAGATAGAAATTACGAAACAAAAAAATCAAAGACTTTTTAGAATTGAATGTCCTTTGGGATCTCAAAATATATACACTAGAGCTGGTTTAGCTCCAAGGTGACAGAATGATTTCTTCTTTAACCCGGATTGAAAGATAACGCTTTGTATGTTGTCAGAAGGCCAAATTTGCTTCAGGAGAAGTACTACCTAGCCCCCCCCACCCCCCCCAGAAAAAAAAAGAGGGCAACTGTCCTAGGGTTGGGATTGGGGCAGGGCTCTGTTCTTATCGTTCCAGGAGAATCGAAGTGTCCATTAGGGGAGCCTGGGGACGGCGGACAGCGGAATCCTCAGCAGAGAGCAGAATCAGGCACCAAGGAGGATGAGTGACCCAGTTGATTCTGCCTGGCAGACTTCCTCAATAGCTGTCTCCATCGGGGGCCTGCAACCACCACAGCAATCCAGTGTCGCTGGGACCGTTCAGCTCTACACAATGCCCCGGCCGGAACCTCAGTGAAGCCTGCAAGTTCAGCTTCTGCCCACAAACCCCTTAGGTCATCTAAACAGCTGAGAACAGAAGGACTGAACATAAAAGGATTGTACTAACATTTTTAATCATTTTTCCCATTGGGGTGGGGCCCCAAACAGGTCTACTACGACCCAAATCAGCAGGAAGTCACTTTAAGAGAGCGACATCCCATGCCCAGAGGGTGGGGAGGGTGTTTCTCCGCCCTTCTTTTTGGTTATTTGAAGGATAACTGAAAACTCTGTTATGTAGGGGAAGAGACTACAAGCTGATAAATGGTCCTGTCTTAATGGGTTTTGGAGGTTAGCCCCAGGGAATTCCTACTTTTCCTTTTCTGTATCCTTTTCCTCTCCTATGTAGGAGTGCATGGGCTTGAGAAAAATGAGATATAGACATAGCACAGGAAGGTCCAAGAAGAAGGGGCAGATTATTGAATATGCCCTTATACCTTTGTATATTGATACAAAATTAGTAGTTTATTTGGCTAAAGTGGTATTGACCATTGCTTATTGTGCAAAAATAAGATTGTATTGGATTACATCGGTATTGATCTTTGTATATTGATACAAAATTAAGATTATAGTTGGCCACAATGGTATTGACCCTTGCATATGGACGTAATATTAAGATTATATTGGGCTACATAGGCATTGATCTTGGTATATTGATACATAATTAAGAGTATATTTAACCACAATTGAATAGATCTTTGTATATTGATACAAATTTAAAGGTAACGCTTCCTAATGGTATCATACCTAGAGATACTTAAAAATAAAATGTGAAGCTCTGACCTCTTGATACCAACCGTCTAAAACGGTCTAGGATAGTTAAGTAAAACAAACTCCTAGTCATGCAAACATGTCACTTTGTTAGCTACTATGACAGTCTATCACAGATATTCTCTAAACTACCCAGTAATCAAGTTGCTAAGAGACAAGCAACATTTGCTTATCTAAATACAAGAGATGGATAGGGCATCTTCAAAAACCCCAAGAGATCTGCAGAATATGGCATTCAAAGATGTTATCTTAAATCAAGATTTTTTTTTGATATCGAGACATATCAGCGCCTGACAGCACCCCCTATTCTACTCCAAGTAGAAGATAAGCATCGAAGAACCTCCACTGTAAGATGGTTAAATTAGTGGCAAGCCTTTCTCTTGACATGAAAAAACCCCTTGCACCAACTGCAGACAGACTGCTGTCCAAAAAGGACAAAACTTGGTAGCAGGGAAGTCAACAGCCTAACTCTGCCAAGACAGGGTAGGTAAGTCCTTCATAATCCCTGCTCTACAACAAATGTCTGTCAGGGAAACAGGACCCAAAGCCTGAAGATTGATGCTGGAATGTATGGAGAGAAAATGGGAACTGTCCAGGCAGTTACTGGTATGTTCTTTCTTAGTTTTGGAAGCTGCAGGCTCTGCACTTCCTATATAAGCAAATATATTTATCCCTCTCAGGTCTCTGAGGTGGTTGAAGAATAGACAGATAGAATCTTATAGTTAAATTTTGAACTGTTTAGGAATCAAGAGGGTGTTATAGATCTAAGAAGATACTCTTAAAGGTGTGTTGCAAGATAGTATGAATGTTGAGTCACATATAGACCTTTAAACTCATGGAGTTGGGTAGATAGTAGAATGTTAAAGTCAGGGGCCAAATAGGTATAAACTGAACATTGGGAAGGTATACTGGGCCAATTTACTCTCATAAATGTGGCATATTTATATCTATTGTTTTGTATAATACTTACTGTTATAAGAGAAGGAACCAGCTGTTGGACTGAAAGGGGAAACTTCTGGAGGGAAGAGGGTGGAAGGGCGGGATAGAAAGGGGGAATAGGGAGGGGTTTGTTACTGAGATGTAACTTGAAGAAAAAAAAATAAAGTATTTAAAAAAAAAAAGAAAAGAAATACACAACATACCTAAACTTATGGGACACAATGAAGGCAGTTCTAAGAGGCAAGTTCATAGCACTAATTGTCAACATAAAGAAATAGGAGCCATCTTATGCTAGTAATCTAATAACAGACCAGAAAGCTCCAGAACAAATGAAAGAAATCACACCAAAAAGGAGTAGACCACAATAAAAAAATCAAACTCAGGGCTGAAATCAATAAAAGAGAAACAATAACAACAGCAATAAAAACCAATATAAAGAATCAATGAAACAAAGAGTTTGTTCTTTGAGAAAATAATATTGACAAATCATTAGCTAGATTAACTCAAAGGTGTAGCAAAAAGATCCAGATTGACAAAATAGACAAGGGAAGGGAGCCATAACAACTGAAAATACTGAGGAAATCCTGAGAATACTTTAAAAACACATAACCACCAAATTAGAAAATATAACAGAAATGGGTAATTTTCTTGATACATGCCATTTACCAAAGTTAAATCAAGATTAGACAATCAGTTTAAACACACCAGTAACACTAGTATAATAAAGCAATAATTAAAAATCTTCCTGGCATACAAAATTAATTTAAAAAATCAGAAGTCCTTCATTATACAAAAAATAAATGGGCTGAGAAAGAAATTAGGGACACGACATCCTTCACAATAGCCACAAACAATATAAAATACCTGGGCATAACTCTAACCAAGCAAGTGAAAGACCTGTATGACAAGAACTTCAAGTCCTTGAAGAAAGAAATTGAAGAGGCCATCAGAAGATAGAAAGATCTCCCATGCTCATGGATAGGTAGGATCAACATAATAAAAATGGCCATCTGACAAAAGCAATATACAGATTCAATGCAATTCCTATCAAAATGCCACCACAATTCTTTATAGACCTGGAAAAAGCAATTCTCAACTTCATAAATATAACAAAAACCCAGAATAGCTAAATCAATCCTGTACAACGAAAAAAAAATCTGGAAGTATCCCAGATTTCAAGCTGTACTACAGAGCAATAGTAATAAAAGCAGCATGGTACTGGTATAGAAACAGACCAGTTGACCAATGGAATCGAGTTGAAGACCCAGAAATGAACCTGCACAACTATGTTCACTTAATTTCTGACGAAGAAGCCAAAACCGTCCAATGGAAAAAGGACAGCAATTTCAACAAATGGTGCTGGCCCAACTATGTGTCAACATGTAAATGAATGAAATTAGACCCATACTTATCACCTTGTACACAACTTAAGTCCAAGTGGATCAAAGACCTTAACATAAGGCCTGACACACTAAATCTATTAGAAGAGAGAGTGGGGAGAACCCTCGAACTCATTGGCACAGGTGACAACTTCCTGAACAGAACACCAACAGCTCAGGTTCTAAGATCAACAATCAATAAATGGGACCTCATGAAACTGAAAAGCTTCTGTAAGGCAAAAGACACTGTCATTAGAGCAAAACGGCAGCCTACAGATTGGGAAAATTCTTCACCAACCCCACATCTGACAGAGGATTAATATCCAAAAAATACAAAGAACTCAAGAAATTAAATGCCAAGAAACCAAATAATCCAATCAAAAAATGTGGAAGAAAGCTAAACCAATAATTCACAAAGAAGGAATCCCTAATGGCTGAGAGACACTTGAAGAAATGCTCAATATCATTAATCCTCAGAGAAATGCAACTCAAGATGACTCTGAGATTCCATCTCACACCTGTCAGAATGGTTAAAATCAAAGATCAAATGACAGCACATGTTGGTGAGGTTGTGGAGAAAGGGGAACACTCTTCCATTGTTGGTGGGAGTGCAGACTTGTACAACTACTATGGAAATCAGTCTGGCGATATCTTAGAAACCTTGGAATAGCTCTACCTCAAGACCCAGCCATACCACTTCTGGGTATACATCCAAATGATTCCTCACCAAATCACAAGGAAGTTTTCTCATCTATGTTCATAGAAGCCTTGTTTATAATAGCTAGAAACTGGAAACAACCCAGATGTCCCTCAACCGAGGAATGGATAAAAAAACAAAAAAACAAAAAAACAAAAAACTGATACATCTACACAATGAAATACTACTCAGCCATCAGAAACAACGAAATCATGCAATTTTCAGCCAAGTGGATGGAACTAGAGAAGCTCATCCTGAGTGAGCTAACCCAGACTCAAAAGGATGCACAAGGCATCTATTCACTTATAATCAGATTTTAGCCATAGAGTACAGGATAATTATACTACAACCAATGCTCCAAAGAGAACAGGAACATAGACTTTGTTACCTGTCAATGAGACACTTTGCCCTAGTGGTGCTACCTTGTAGGCCTCCAGTGTATGAGTAGGCTCTTGGCCCTCATATGACTGCTAAACTGGGGTGGGGGACTATTATGTAGGGACACTCCACTCCACAGGAGTGGGATAGAAGTGATAGGGGGTAGAAAGTGGGAGGGCGGGACTGGGTGGAGTAGAAAGAGGGCACTGTGATGAAGATGTAACCTGAAGTAATAAAGTAAAACAAAAAACAAAAACAAAAAATTTCCAGCCAAAAGAAGCCAAAGGCCTATTATAGACCTTTAAACTCATGGAGTTGGTTAGATAGTAGAATGTTAAAGTCAGGGGCCAAATATGTATAAACTGGACATTGGGAAGGTATACTGGGCCATTTAACTCTCATAAATGTGGCATATTTATATCTATTGTTTTGTATAATACTTACTGTTATAAGAGAAGGAACCATCTGCTGGACTGAAAGGGGAAACTTCTGGGGGGAAGAGGGTGGAAGGGTGGGATAGGAAGGGTGAATAGGGAGGGGTTTGTTACTGAGATGTAATTTGAAGAAAAAAAAATAAAGTATTAAAAAAAAAAGAAGCCAAAGGCTAGATGTTTAATCACAGAATTCTACCAGACTTTCAAAGAGGAGTTAATGTCAATACTCCTCAAATTATTCCACAAAGGAGAAACAGAAAGAATATTTCCTAATTCATTTTATGAGTTCACAACTCCTCTGATACCTAACTTAAAGACTCAAAGAAGATAGAGAATTATAGACCAATTTTCCTTATGAAAATAGCTGCTAAAATTCTCACTAAGATGCTTGCAAACTGAAGTCATGAACATGTCAAAAAGGTGATCCACAATGGTTCAATTGGTTTCATCATAGAGGTGTAGGGATGGTTCAACATACATAAATCAATAACTGCAACCCATCATATGAATATTAAAAGATTAAAACCACACAATCATATCATTATATGGAGAAAAAAGCACCTTTGACAAAAATCCTACACCCCTTCATGATAAAAGTTGAGGTGGGATTAAGGATAAAAGGGATGTATGTCAATATATTAAAGGCAACTTATAGCAAACTCATCACTAACATCAGGCTAAACAGAGTCAAACTGAATACATTTCTACTAAAATCTGAAACAAGACAATGTTGTTCATTCTCCCCATTCTATCAAATATAGTACTTGAAGTCTTACCTGCAGCAATAACTGAGGAATAACAACAACTGAAGAAGATCAAAGAGGTTACAAAGAGGAAGAGAAGAAATCAAAGTATCATTATTTGCAGATGATACCATAGCATATATAAGTGACCCTAAAAATTTCACTGGAGAACTCTTAATTTCAGCAAAGTAACTGGATGCAAAATAATTCACAAAATCAGTAAGTTTCCTATAAAGGAAAGATGAACAGATTGAGAAATAAATCAGGAAAACACCATCTTTCACAGTAGTCTCAAATAATATATTATTCCAAATCTAATATTTTGAGGTAACTCTAACCAAATAAGTGAAAGACTTGTAAATAAAAATTTTATGAATTGAAAAAAGAACTGAAGATATCAGGAGATTGGAACATCTCCCATGTTCATCGATCAGTAGGATTAACATAGCAAAAATGGGATCTTATTGAAAGCAAGCTACAGATTCAGTGAAATCCCCATTAAAATTCCAACTCAATTATTTACAGACTTTGACAGAACAAAAGTTTCATAAGTAAGTAGGGCCTCTTCAAAAACCTCAAGAGATCTGCAGAATATGGCATTCAAAGATGTTTTCGTAACTTTAGATTTTTTTATATCAAGACATATCAACTCCTGACAGCATCCCCTATTCTCCTCCAAGTAGAAGATGAGCATCGAAGAATCTCCAGTGGGAGATAATTGAATTAGTCGCAAGCCTATCTCTTGGTAGGAAAAGCCCCTTGCTCCAAATGTAGACAGAATGCTGTCCAAAAAGGACAAAACCTGGAAGCAGGTAAGTCGACAGCCTAGCTCTGCCAAGACAGGGTAGGTAAGTCCTTCATAACCCCTGCTCTACAATCAATGTCTATCAGAGAAACGCGGCCAAATGCCTGAAGATCGATGTTGTAATGTATAGAGAGAAAATGGGAACTGTCCAGGCAGCCACTGGTATATAATTTCTTAGTTTGGGAAGCTGCAGGCCCTGTACTTCCTATAAAATAAGATATATTTATCCCTCTCAGGCCTCTGAGGTGGTTTAAGAACAGATAGCTAGAGTCTCATAATTAAATTTTGAGTTGTTTAGGAGTCAAGAGAGTGTTATAGATCTAAGAAGATACTTTTAAAATTGTGTTGCAAGTTAGTATGAATGTTGAGTCAGATATAGAACTTTAAACTCATGGAGATGGTTAGATAGTAGAATGTTAAAGTCAGATACCAAATACATATGGACTGGACATTGGGAATGTACGTTAAGCCATATAACCCTCATAACTGTGGCCTAATTACCTCTGTTGTATTGTATTGTATTTATTATTATAAGAGAAAGAGCCATTTGTTGGACTGAAAGGGGAAACTGTAGGGGGAAATAAAATATACCTTAAACTTAAAAGAAAAAAAAAAGGGAAGAGGATGGGGGGTTGAGGGTGGGAGGGTGGGACTGGAGGGGGAATAGGGAGGGGACTGCGATTGAGATGTAACTTGAAGAAATAAAAAATAAAGGAAAAAAAAGTTTCATAAGAAGTATAAAAACTTAGAAAGCTAAGCACTCCTGAATGATAGAAGAATTGCTGAAGGTATCACCACACTCAATTTCAAATTGTACTACAGAGTTATAGTAATAAATGGTAGTATCACAAAATTCAGAATGGTTGATCAATGGAATTGAATCAAAGACTCAGATGTAAATGTACACACCTATGGACATTTGATTTTAATAACGAATCCAGAAATACACATTGGAAAAAAAAAGACAGCATCTTCAACACATGATGTTGGTCAAATTGAATGTGTGTCTATAGAAGAATGCAAATGGGTCCATACTTATTACCCTTCACAAAACTTAACTGCAAATGGATCAAATACCTTAATATAAAACTAGATACACCAAACCTGATTGAATAGAAAACAGAGAATAGCCTTGAACTCATTGGCAAAGGAAGAGACTTTCTGAACAGAAAACCTTCACATAGTCACTGTGGTCAACTAGTAGCAGATTCATAAGCCTGAAAATCTTCTATATGGCAAAAGACACTATCATTTGCACAAAGCTGCAGCCTACAGTGAGGAAATTCTTTTTTTTAATTACACATATGATAGTGGTGTAGTTGAAATAGATATCAAACATTGAAATAATACAATTAAAAATAGGCTATAGATCTAATCAGAAAATTCTTAACAAAGGAAACTCAAAAGACTGAGAAACACTTAAAGAAATGTTCATCAAACTTGCCATCAGGAAAACACAAATCAGAACTACTTTGAGATTTCATCTTATATCAACCAAAATAGCCAGTATCAATAAAACAAATGACACAGTTCCTATTGATCATGTGGGGGTAAGGGGAACACCCATCCATTGATGGTGAGAGTGTAAACTTGTGAAACCACTCTGGAAATCAGTGTAGTGGTTCCTCTGGAAAATGAGAATCAATCTACCTCAAGATCCAGCTACACCACTCTTGGGTATATACTCAAAGGACATTTCACCCTACCACAGAGACACTACCTTTAATATTGTTACTCCCCTACTCATAATAGGCAGACATTGGAAATAGCCTAGATGTCCATCAACAGAAGAATAGATTTAGAAAATATGGTACATTTATACAATGATGTACTATCATTTAAATTTTGGAAATGTGTGTGTGTGTGTGTGTGTGTGTGTGTGTGTGTTTTAGGAAGCCTCTACAGTACTAAGTTTTCATCTGACATTTCAACATGGCCTTAGTGTTAGGACTCTTATACCCCCAAACTTCACAAGCTATTACCATTCCTCTATATTACCTTATGTGAGTGTAAGATTATATTGCTGAAGATATTACATTCTTGAGTCACAGAACTTGTAGAAATCAACCTTTTATTGACATGGAAGCTTCATCTCCACTGGCCAGTTTTTATACTGATGTAAGATGCTATGTATTCTACTGGAAGAGAGAAAATAATCAGGAAATTTACTCAATAATGACCTCTGAAAGCTCTAATAACACTTGGCCTGGAAAGACATGCTTACTGGTGTGGTAGTGTCATAAATTTTATGAGAGTATCTCATACCACTAGCTAGTTAGATTTAAGGCTGCTACATAAGATGAAACTAATACCTAGCATTGTTATCAAAGCCAAGAACCTGTGGTTAGACAAGTTTTGGGCCCGGCCTGTGGGAGAATCTACTACTATTATTCTGCTAAATGGACATGTTTTCAACTGACTCCTTATGAAATCTTCATACCCATAAATTTATGAACTTCTCAACCCTCATTAGAGAAGTTTCTTTTTGCAGGAGATAGTGATTAACCCAGAGATCCAGTTAAAGTACAGAGAATAAGAGACTTGAAAGGCTTACCATTAAATGGGACATCTATATCATACCCCTTCCTACCTAAGCCTGAGGGATCTGTAGAAGGGTCAAGGGCTGTGAGAAGTAGAAGTGATGGATGACTACAGTGAATCAGCATTTCCTGAACACAGCATACTGTTGTGTAAACGAACCAACAGTATTTGGTACAGAGTGAACCAGACCCACACAACTCAAGATAGATGGAATGCCAGCAGTAAGATAGGGAGATTGACACAAAGTCTTATCCTTAGATGATGCAATTGAGATGCTGGGAGAAGGGGAGTCAGTTTTCTTTAAGAGTATGTCCCCAGGTAGGTGAACTAGATTGCCCTAGATGGCCACACACAGAACAGTATATGAGTAGCCTAAATTTTACCTGATGGTTGAAAAAAATAAAAACCAACACAGTTTCTTTGGTAGGAAGGGGATGTGATATCTGGGAGGAGTTGGGTAACAATTGTGACTATGATTAAAATACATTGTATGAAATCCTCAGAGAATAAAGTTATTTTTAAAAGTGACCTTTTAGATGTTGTAATTAGTGTAATTTATTTTTTCTGACAAGTTTTCTGTTTTAATGTCTTAAGCATAGTGCGGAGGAGATTCAGTAAGATTAATGTACAAAAGGAAAATGTGTCAGTTTCACTTAGGCAGGAGTTAGTGTTATGAACGAGAATTATTGCCTGTGTTTAAATAGAGTATGTTCAGATCAAGTCTTCAAAAAGAAGCTCAACCAAAACAAGGGAAATGTTCCACAATTGGTAGAAATTTGATCAGAGACTTGAGGGAGTCTATTTCTGTGTTTTCCCTAAGAACAGTGATTTTGGATTTCTACCTTCACTCCAGAAGTTAATTGAGAAATTTTATAGAATAAAATTCTGTAAGTGGCAATAATCAACTACTCCTAAAAATACTAACCAATCAAATTATGGTGTAGAAATGCCACAACCAATGCCTCTCCAAAACAAAACAACAAGTGAACAGACAAACAAAAACCAAATCAACCAAAACCAAAACCAATCAAACAAACAAAACAAAACAAAACAAAACCCAACAGAAAACCACACTAGTCCTGGAAGTAAGCAGTATTTTTGAGATAAGCAAGGAGATTCCATCATGAGAAAAAAGTTAGTTTACAAAAATAAAATAATAAATTTTTGTGCTTTTTAAAGTTTATTTATTACTTCAGGTTACATCTCCATCACAGTGCTCTCTTTCCACCCCTCCTAGTCTCACCCTCTTACCCTCTACCTCCATCCCTTCCATCCCACTCCTTTGGAGTGGAGTGTCCCTACATATCATTGCCCCCCCCCCCAGTTCAGCAGTCATATGAGGGCCAAGAACCTCCTCATACACTGGGAGCCTACAAGGCAGCACCACTAGGGCAAAGTGTCTCATTGACAGGTAACAAAGTCTATGTTCCTGTTCCCTTTGGTGCATTGGTTGTAGTATAGTTATCCTGTACTATATGGCTAAAATCCGATTATAAGTGAATAGATGCCATGTGCATCCTTTTGAGTCCTGGGTTAGCTAACTCAGGATGAGTTTCTCTAGTTCCATCCATTTGGCTGCAAATTGCATGATTTTGTTGTTTCTGATGGCTGAGTAGTATTCCATTGTGTAAATTGTGTAAATGTACCACTTTTTTTTTTCATCCATTCCTTGGTTGAGGAACATCTGGGTTGTTTCCAGTTTCTAGCTATTCAGAAAAAAAAATAAAGCTGAGAAAAAAAAAGAGTTTCATAATCAGTTAGAGATTTCAATATACCTTCCTCAGTAACAAAATGAGAAATTTAATAACTGTAAACTACAAAGTGTCTGGAAAACTTCAATAAACAATTTGATTTAGTGACAAATAGACTACCCTTTCTATAACCAGACGGTTCACTATGCTTCCCAACAGACATATGTATCTGCCATTAACTGCATGAGGGTGCAGAAAGAAGTTTTTAAAAGTCTCAGAGAAAGAGACCAGGAAAATCAAGTTTCTGATTTCAGTGGAAGTAACCCAGATAGAAATCAACAGCCAAAACGATCATTAGAAAAATCTCTCATACTGAAAGTTGAACAACAAACTTAAATTACCCACAGCCTACAATTAATCACAATAAATAATCTAAAATATTTTAAATGGAAGGGATTTTAGAACAGCAGATTTAAGAGATACAGATAAATATGGCAAAGAAGTTTATGGGTCACCTTAGTGAATGAAGGAGAAAGGAAAATGGATTCATATCAGTGATATATTTTCATTTTAAGAAGTTAAAAAACATATTGAATCATCAAAATGAAAAAAAAAACCCTAATGAAAACACAAGGAGACACAGAAGAAACTCCACAGTAAGCTAAAATACATTATTTAAAAAAAAAAAACTATTAAAAGCACCAATAAGTCCATAGCAAGACTACTGCCAAGAAAGAAAAGGAAATGCAAATTCTCAGTTGCAGGAAATAAATGAGACAATTACCATGGAGTCTACAGACAGTAAACCCACGGGATGAGGGCATTATGACACCCATTTGCACATAAATTGTACACAATAGATGGAATGGAAAAACATTTCTCTTGAAAACATATTGTATTGTAGGTAGTACATCAACAGTAAAAAGTTAGAACAGTACTGTATTTAAAGAAAACTTGATTCTGGAGAAACGTTGATGCCCAAATGTCTTCAGTGGTAAACTATATTCTAATGTTTTAGGGAAAAAAAAGTAATGTGAACTTCATAAAACCTTTTTCAAGAAATAGAAATGGGCACTTTTCTATCACATTTTAGGAGACTAGAGTAATGTTGATATTGACCTGTAAAGGAAAGAAAATCACAGGTAATTATGTTCAGAAATTTAGGAAGGAGAATTACATAGAAATCCCAGAGAACACATGTAATGGAATAAAAATGCCATACAAATTTCAGTGCATGACAATGTTTTTATGTAGGATGAGTTCATATTTTAATATAAATTATATTTTAAAATGAGCCAAATCACATAATAGATTTAGTAGATGCATAAAATATAGTGCAGATAGGCATTAACACTCAGATCTCCAGGTAGCATCCCCTTAACATCTTTAACATCTTTATACCAAACAGGGGCATCCAAGTTCATAAAAAAACCTACCAAACAAAAAAACAAAACAAAACAAACAAACAAACAAACAAACAAAAAACAGTACTACAGCCAGGCATGGTGGCACATGTCTTTAATCCTAGCATTCAAGGAAGCAGAGGCAGGAGGATTTCTGTGAGTTCAAGGCCAGCCTGATCTACAAAGTGGGTCCAGGACAGCCAGAGTTACATAGAGAAACCCTATCTCAAAAAACTTAAAAAAACAAACAAAAAACAGAACTACAGTTAAAAATCACATATTGACCCCAACAGTGGTAGTGGGTGACTTCAATACCTCACTCACACTAATGGACAAGTCATCCAGACAAAAACAAACTTTCAGAGAAATGCTGAAGTTAAATGACATCATAAATCAAATGGATCCAGAAGATATTTAGAGAATACAGATATTTACAGAATATTTTACCCAAACACCAATGAATATACTTTCTTCTGAGCATCTCATGGAAATTTCTTCATGACTAACCACATACTCAGATACAAAGCAAGTCTCAACTGGTACAAGAAAACTGAAGTACCATACTGTGTCCTATTTGACCACCACAGATTAAAACTGAATATTAATAACAGACACAACAGAAAGCTTACAAACACATGGACACCAAACACATCACTATGGAATAAAAAATGGGTCAAGAAAGAAATCAGGTAAGAAATAAAAAACTTTCTAGAATTAAATGAAAATGAAAATATAACATATCCAAATTTATGGGACACAATATAGGTGGTTCTAAGAGGCAAGTTCATAGCAATAAGTGCCTACATTAAAAAAATAATTGCAAAGATCTCATACTAGTAACTATATATTACACCTAAAAGTTCTAGACCAGAAGAATAAATGTTGTTTGAAAAAACTAAAATATCCTAGTCATCTAATTTTACAAATGAAGGCTCAGGAGCCATATGCTAGTTTGAAAACTTGACAGCAAAATGCAGCAGAGACATTGTTACTCCACCAAAACCAAAAGCCCCCAAAGTTAAAAGCCAAAAGCTCGCCAAAAGCTCAAAGTTAAAAAGCTCCTTCTTCTCCACACTGTCTTAAATACCCTCAGCTCAATGTCCCTCCTTTCTGTTTAATCCCTGTCAGTTGGTTTCTTGCTCTGCCTCTTGACCTAGGGTTAACTTTATTTAATCCTGTGTACAGAAAGGTCTTGGATTAAAGTTGTGTGCTGGGGCAGATTCTCAAGTACTTCTGTTTACATACAGTAAACAGAAAGCTCTAAGATTAAAGGCTCAGTCATCCCAAAATGAGAAACAGGTTTTCACAATCTCGAGGTTCACAATGTGATCAAATATTCTGCAACAAATAAATAGCACCCAAGTGGTGTAAATGGAAAGAAATACTCAAAATTAGGGCTGAAATCTATAAAATAAAATCAAAAACAAAAAATAAATTCAACGAACCAATGAAACAAAGAATTGGTTCTTTGAGAAAATCAATAAGATTGACAAATCCTCAGCCAAATTAATTAAAAAACACAGAGAAGATCTAAGTAAAATTAGAGACAAAATACAGGTCATAACCACATTGAGGAAATCCAGAGAATCGTAAGGACACACTATAAAACTTGTACTGCACCAAAGTGGAAAATCTCTAGGAAATGGATAGTTTTCTAGATATATGCCATCTACAAAAGTTAAATCAAGATCAAAGAGGGAATTTAAGCAACCATTTAATGCCTAGTGAAACAAAAGCCGTATTTAAAAATCTTTCAAGACAATAAAGGAAAGGGCCAGTTTGTTTTAGTGCAAAATTCTGGCAGACTTTTCAAGAAGAATTAATGCCAATACTCCTCACATTTTTCCACAAAATAGAGACAAAAGAAACATTGTCCAATTCATTTTATGAGATTACTGACACCCTAATACCTAAACCACAGAAAGATGCAACAAAGAAAGAGACTCACAGACCAATTTCTTCTATAGATGCTAAAATTCTTGATAAGATCCTTTCAACCCAAATCAACACATCAAAATGATCATCCTTGGTGATCAAGTAGGCTTCATCCCAGAGATGCAGGGATGGTTTAATATATTCAATTTGATAAATGTAATCCACTATCAAAACAGACTGAAAGACAAAACAAACAAACTCATTAGATGCAGAAACAACAACAACAAAAATCTTTGACAAAATCCAAACACACTTTCATGATAAAAGTCCTATAGAAATTCAGGATACAAAGAGTATTGATCAGCATAATAAAGGTGATTTCAACAAAAATGGAGAGACTGAAAACATTCCCAATAAAATCAGGAACATGACAAGGTTTTCCACTCTCTTCATACCTATTCAATGTAGTAGTTTAAATCTGAGCTAGATCCACAAGAAAACTGAAGGATATAAAAGGGATATAAAAGGAAGGGAAGTGAAAGTGTCTGTATTTACAGTTGATCTGATAGTATACATAAGTGACCCTAAAAATTCCACAGGAAACTCCTACAGCTGATAAACATTTCCAACAAATCAGTAGGATACAAAATTAGCACACAAAAATCAGTAACATTTCTGTATACAAATGACAGACTGAGAAAGAAACCAGGGAAACAACATCTTTCCCAATAACCTGAAATAATATAACATTATATTGGGGTAACTCTAGCTAAGCATGTGAAAGACTGGGATGAAAAAAATCTTTTAGACTTTGAAGAAAGGATGTGAAGTAGATATCAGAAGATGGAAAGATCACACATGCTCTTGGATTGGTAGGATTAGTACAGTGAAAATGACCATGCTATCAAAAAGCAATCTACAGAGTCAATGCAAACCCCACCGAAATTTCAACACAATCATTCACAGATTTTTAAAAGGGCAATTTTTCAACTTCATGTGGAAGCACAGAACACTTAGAATGCTAAAGCACTCCTGAATGATAAAAGAACTACTGGAGTTAATACTATCCCCAATCTCAAATTGTACTACACAGCTATAATAAAAACCAAACAAACAAACCTCCACAAGAACAACAATAACACAAAAGAATAACAAACAAACAAGCAAACCCTTAAGGTATTGGCATAGAAATAGATTGGCTGATCAGTGCAATCAAGGAACATGCATGGAGTGTTCATATGCACACTACACATATGAAGCAATTGGGCTGCTTGGTCCTCAAGCAGATCCCCTAACAATTGGAACAGGGTCTGTCTCGGACTTAGAAGCTGTTGCTTCCCTTTGGAACTCATTTTCCTAGCAGCACTGCCTTATCTTGCCTCAGTGGAAGAGGAGGCATTTATTCCCAATGTGATTTGATGTGTCAGAGTGACTTGGTACTCGGTGGGAGGGGGAGTATGGAGGAAGTGGGTGGGTGGGTGGAACTGGGAGGAGGGGAGGGAGGGGGATGGTGATTGAAATGTAAAATAAACAGACAAATTTTTTTATTAAATACTTTATTTTTTTTTCTTCAAGTTACATCTCAGTCACAAACCCTTCCCTATTCCCCCTTCCTGTCCCACCCTTCCACCCTCTTCCCCCCAAAAGCTTCCCCTTTCAGTCCAACAAATGGTTCCTTCTCTTATAACAGTAAATACTATACAAAACAACAGATATAAATATGCCACATTTATGAGAGTTAAATGGCCCAGTATACCTTCCCAATGTCCAGTTCATACATATTTGGCCCCTGACTTTAACATTCTACCATCTAACCATCTCCATGAATTTACAGTTCTATAACTGACTTAGCTTTCATACTAACTTGCATCACTATTATAACCATCTTCTTAGATCTAGAACACCCTCTTGATTCCTAAACAACTCAAAAATTTAACTATGAGACTCTAGCTGTCTATTCTTCAACCACCTCAGAGACCTGAGAGGGATAAATATATCTGATTATATAGGAAGTGCAGGGCCTGCAGCTTTCAATACTAAGAAATGACAAACCAGTGACTACCTGGACAGTTCCCCTTTTCTCTCCACACATTCCAGCATCAGTCTTCAGCCTTTTGGTCCTGTTTCCCTGACAGACATTGATTGTAGAGCAGGAATTATGAAGGACTTACCTAACCTGTCTTGGCAGAACTAGGCTGTCGACTTCCCTGCTACCAAGTTTTGTCCTTTTTGGACAGCAGTCTGTCTGCAGTTGAAGCAAGGAGTTTTTTCATGCCAAGAGATAGGCTTGCCACTAATTCAACCATCTCACACTGGAGATTCTTCAATGCTTATCTTCTACTTGGAGGAGAATAGGGGATGCTGTCAGGAGCTGATATGTCTCGATATAAAAAAAAATCTTAATTTAAGATAACATCTTTGAATGCCATATTCTGCAGATCTCTTGGGGTTTTTGAAGATGCCCTATCCATCTTTTGTATTTAGATAAGCAAATGTTGCTTGTCTCTTAACAACTTTATTACTGGGTAGTTTAGAGAATATCTGTGATAGACTGTCATAGTAGCTAACAAAGTGACATGTTTGCATGACTAGGAGTTTGTTTTTCTTAACTATCCTAAACAGTTTTTGACGGTTGGTATCAAGAGGCCAGAGCTTCACATTTTATTTTTAAGTAACTCTAGGTATGATACCAATAGGAAGCATTACCTTTAATTTTGTATCAATATACAAAATGTGAACTAAGTAAGTATATATAAATATATATATATTGCCCCTTCACTGAACACCAATCCACTCACATCAAATATATACATATATATATTGTATATATAAAGAATTTTATGTATTAAATGTAATTTATATAAATAAATAATATAATTCAAAAAACAAAACCAAACAAGAGGAATTATAAGAAGCATACTATTTATTTAAGCTCCATATTCAACTTGGAAGCACAGAAACACAGAGTTCTATGAAAAAGGTAAGGTGCATTTAAGACACTGTGACAAAAGAAAACAAAAGGGAAATGCAAATACTTTGAAATTTAGTCTATTATAAACAAGCACTCTAAAACTCATTTAAATTTTGCATATATTTAACATATCATTAATGTTCTGTAATTTAATTATTATGAAGCATTAAGTTACATATTATGTCTTCATCTGTTAACACACAGTCCCAGCTGTCCTCAAAAATAATTATCTGTTCTCACTTTCCACCTATTTCACAGACTAGAAAAGCTCTTACTAATGAAGGCAAAACAAAGACAGAAGACCCAAGGTTACTTTACTAAGTGTGCTCCTAGTCATTTATGGTCATAAAATGTGTCTGAGTTTCATTTGTGTTGCTGTGATAAGATCCCTTGTCAAAGAGCATATCAAGAGAGAAAGAAAGTACTTATTCAGCTTACAATTCCAATCCCCAGTCCTTTATTGCTGGGAATGTAAACAATTAAATCCAGAATCAAGATCAGAGAATAAGTCAATACAAGGATCCTTGCTTGCTGGCTTGCTCACGCTCAGCTAGTTTTCTTCACATTTATACAAAATCCTGATCCAGAGTGTGAAATCCTGCTGCCTATTCAGAGTTGGTCTTCCCACCTCAGTAAGTTTAATTAATACAATTTCCCACGAAGGTGCAATGGCTAACCCAATGAAGACAATTCCTCAGTAAGACTCACTTCCTAGGTGAGCTCAGGTTGGTTGTATCAAGTTAACAATCAATGATGTCACAGATATGAATCAGCTTGATTTCTTACATAATTCTAAGTATGTATATGCGTTTCTGCAATTATAAATATTTTTAACCAGGGTTTTGATAATGATAGCATTTTCAAAATAATCAAAATTTCTTAATTTGTTTATCTTTCTTCAGTAGCCATTAGACAATGATATTGCCCTATTTCAGTAGGATAAATACATTCTTTTTTTTTTTTTTGGTTTTTCGAAAATACATTCTTAACAGGTACAGACGATTAAGGCCATAAAGCAGCTAAGTATAGTTATCATATTATATGAGGTTTTTTGAAATTTACTAGCTGTGCTCTTGAATGTACTCACTTTATGAGTTTTAAATGCTCTCATTATATATTTAATTAAGCAATAGATCTCATGAAAGGAAGGGGCTTGATTCTATTGTATCCTAGTGATTTTCTGAAAGCATTCTAAGACTGATTTTTATGATTCTGCTCAAAGAAATAGTTTCTTATCTATTCACATCACCTCGAACTCCAACAATAAGTTACTTCTGATATTGGTATAATACAGATTTGTATGTTTCAAAATACTGCTGCTTAAATGTTGATCCTTAACTACCCTTCACTATACAGCACATCCTCTTGAATATTTTTGTCCAACCCTCGCCTCCTGTCCATTAATCCTATCACTTCACATGGTTCACCATGTCAATTATCTCCTAACCAGAAGAAGTTAAGTGACTTGAATATTATGATCATAATCAGATTTCTTTGTTTGGTTTATTTCTCTTGTGTGATGATGTGATATGTCTTTATCAACAAAGAAATCTATTTCTCCTAGTAGACTTTTTGTCAAATTTCAAATTTTCGTTGATTTCAACACATAAAGATATCACTTGTGGAATCACAAAAAGAGGATTTTCAAAACTATCTGAAAAGTCTATTAAAATACTTGTCTCTTTTCCAACTCTATATTCATGAGGCCAGATTTTCTTCATGTACTTCTGCTACAACATAATGCAAGAGATTGGGCATAGAAACCATGGGAAAAGAAATACTGATCTCTTCTGTGTAGGCAAACATTGCAGAGATCTTACGAAAAAGTAAACAATGACAATTTGATTATTTTATTTGTACAGCTACTAAAAAATCTGAGATGGGGGAATTATAAAATATGGGAAATTATTTTGTCATGTGCCTAGAGATTAGTGGCTCCAAGAATAAGGTGTCAGTAAGTTGGGCTGTTTGGCATTCTTTGTTTCCAAAATGTTGTAGCAAGTCAGCCCCAGGCTACAAAATTCATGATCTCTCAAGATGTAAAGACAAAGGCAATGGACTTTAAAAGGCATTACATCCTATCTTCAAGGCAGGGGATTCCTGGCTTTATACCTTCAAAGATTCCATTTTGTCTTTTTAGCCCAGGGGCATTATTTTAATTCTGCAGGGGAGACATTCAAGCTGTTAAGTACTTATTTTACTTCATTTTGGTGAGTAAGGCTCTTGCTCATAAATGTTTATGTTCATTGAACTACAATGCAATTATTGATTTAAAGCAAAATATCTTCTATTTTAATGTCTTAGCACATTGTACCAGTGGATACAACCCACATAAAAATAACTATTGGGGTTTTCCAATATTTTAAGAATGCAGTAAGTTCTAAGAACATAAAGTTGTAGAAATGCTTTACTAAATTAGGATTCCCATAATTTCTTTCCCAGCGTTCTTCAGACACAGACCAGTCTTGCTGCCTCTCAGACATTCCATCAAAACTCTCCTGATACTTTGTTTGTTTAATATTTCTTCTTCCTTCTCTGCTTGTCCCTCACAAATATACTTGACTCAGACTTTCATTTCCTTCAGCTCTCTGCTCAGTTACCCCCAACAAAGGCATCTTCTGCAAACAGGACACCAAATCACAGACCACAGCACTCACTCTCAAAGTACATGCACCAAAGCACTGGTTTCGGAGAAGGAACAAAAATGGTATTGAAGTTATCCTCTTGTTCTTCACCTCTCTTCTTATTTTACATATGTATGTATTTGATGCATCTCTGTCTTTTTAACTTCTGTCTTAGTGCTAAAGACTATATAAAGCATACAGTACGTATTTCACAAATAATTTTTGAATGAAGAAATAATTTACAATCGTGTGACTGAAGTGAAGATTTTCCCACAGTGGCAGGGGTGAAGAAGCAGTTTCCTGGGTGTGAGGAGCTGAGGGAAAAAGAAATCATCAAAGGAAAAAAACAAAAACAAACAAAAAACAAATACGAGGAAACCAGAGAGAGACAGAATTTTCTACAGTTGAGATTTTATCAAAAGACCTTTATTTTAGAAAGAGAATGTCAATCTTATTTCAGAAAATGATGTAAGAAAAATAGAAATAAAAGTATTAAAAGACAAAGATTCTTCTTATTCATTAGAAGAATCCTAAAAGCATAATAATAATAATAATAATGAGGTAAGAGACATGAAAATATTTAGTAGAAACTCATAGAATGGATCTGCACATGAGGAAGCAATTCCGACAAGGTCTTTAGGGAAATTCTCCAGGAAAACACTGTACAGGGAAATAAAGCAAACAGAACTGAGCAAGAACTTACTCCTCCTGTCTTAGAGCTCCAGATCTCTCTGTTGCCTCTCAGCAGAGCCTTTCTAGGAGTCAATAAGGAACACAAATAGAAATGTGAGTCGCCTTTTCTATGCTGTGAGAACTTGGATCAGGAAATGTACTCTCTCCAGACACTCAACTCTGCTGGTTTTAGGGCAGTGGACTTCCATACTCTCTGGATTGTAGGAAGCAACTATGATCTGTTAAAAAAAAAAACCCACTTGTTATTAGTATGGTGCAATCCAGTGGAACACTGTAAAGAATTCTTTCTTTGTACTCTGAAGATATATAGAATCACCTGGTAATCATATATAAACATAGTTGTAAAAACAAAAGGCCTCTGGGTTTGGTGGCACATGCCTTTAATGCCAGTACTTGGGAGGCAGAGGCAGATGGATTTCTATGAGTTCAAAGCCAGCCTGGTTTACAGAGTGAGCTCCAGGAGAGCCAGAGCTACACAAAGACACCCTCTCTCAAAACAACAACAAAAATAAAAAAACAGAAAGACAAACAAAAAGCCCAAAAGCCAAATGTTTCTAAAAGCTTAAATTCACATTGTCACATTACGACAATGATATAGCAGAACTGGGAAACTTTTGTGTTTAAATGTGATGCTGATTGTTTACTGAGAATAATAACTGTCTTAGTCTCTTTATTTCCTTTTACTGCTAACCATTATGCAAATATCTTTATGTTATTAAATAATTGTGTAAACTTTATAAGTCTATTAGAAATGATTTTTTAGAATCTGAACTAATTTAATTAAAGAAGTCATTCGTAACTAGATAGAGATTGTTGAAATCAAATGTTGGAATGACCAAGAGATCCAAGTTAAAAAATACATGGGCATATTATATGTCCACATATTAGACACTGGAAGAAATGTCAATAATATAAAAAAGATAGAAAACCAATTACTCTTAGGTCATAATGAATAACATGCCTCACGAGTCTCATCAATAAGTCATGTTATATTGCTCAGGTTTTTGGATCAAAAGAATATTGGAAAAGAAATTTAAGTATAAATAAATAATCAAACAACCCAAGTCCACTTTCTCTTTGAAGATTTGTGACAACCACAAAAGAGACAGAAGAAGCATAGCAAAGAAATAAGTTACCTCTTAAAGGCACATGAGAAAATATTAATGCTTGACTATGTACTTAGGAAATATTTAGTAAGGTAGCTATCAATGAAAAGTATCAACTTCACAGCAATGTAGAGAATATTAATAAGTGGAATGTGGTTCTCAGAAAGTGCAAAGGAAAGCCTGTGGATAAAATAGTCACACAAAACAGAAACAGTAAAAACAAAGTCATGACATGTTCAGAAAGTTCACTGAAAAATAATGAAAATTTTGCAAACAATAAAATGAACTTACAATATAAAAATAATTGAATAAGCTTATAGACATATACAAACATAAGAAAGAACATGAAAATCAAAAGAATCAATATGTATTGAAGAAACTGAGCGGCAAGAGAATGGGTAGGCACTGCCTCCCTGTGAGTGGGTAATGAGAGGTCAGCATGTGTGAAGAATTGGCTGTTCCAAAGACAGAAAGGGAAGGACTCAGGTGAGTTTTGTACAGAGCGAGATTAGGTTTTATTTCTAGTCCATTACTTGTTGCTATCTAGTTTTCTGAGCACAGTTTCTTGAAGATGCTGTCTTATATCCAGAATATATTTTTGGTATCTTTGTCAAAATTCAGGTAGCTGTAGTCTTGTGTTTCACACCTAAATCCACTATTCCACTCTGGCTCTTCATGTCTTGCTAGCAATATGCTGGTTTTATTATTATTGTTCAATGATATCACTTGAAAGTGGGTGTGGTGATGCCTGAAGTATTCCTTTTTGTTTAGGATTGTCTTTGTCACTTGTGATTCCATATAAAATTTTATATTTTTATTTGTTTGTGAAGGATAGCCCTGGAGTTTGGATCTCATCAAATGAGTACATTGCTTTTGGTAGGATAGGCATTTCCATGAGGTTCATTATTATACCTTACGAACATGAGAGGTTTTATCTTCTCCTTGTGTTTTCTTCAGTTCCTTGACTCATTGTCTGAAAGTTTTTGTCTCTTTTGTTAGGTATATTCCCGATCTATTGTTAGGTTTGTGTGGCTATTGTGAACAGGACAATCTTTTTCCAGCATGCTTGTCACTGGTCTATAGGAAGGTTGCTGGTTTTCAAGTGTTAATTTTGTATTGTACCATGTTTTAAAAACTGTGTACCAGGTGTAAGAGTTTTTGGTGGAATCTTCATACTTTCTCATGCATAAAAATAACATAATAACGATTTTTTACTTTTTCTATTTGTATCGCCTTTATTCCTTTTTCTTATTGCTCTGGCTAAGACTTCAAGCACTATATTGGATAGGAATGAAGTTTATAGACATACTTGTTTTGTTACTGATCTAAGGAGTTGAGACCATTGATATTCAAAGGAATTATTGACATATTTGTATTGATTCATGCCATTTTGTTAATTTTGTGGGCTTCCCCCCCTTTTTGTTCTTCTTTGCTTAGCTAGTGGTCTAACACTGGCTATTCCCCCTGTAGATTTTTGGATTCACTTATTCTTTCTTGAGTCAGAAGTATTCTTTCTGAGTTCTCTATAGGACTGATTGGTAGTCATGAATTTATTAAGCTTCATTTTATCATAGTAAGCTTCTTTTTTATTATAATGTTTATTTATTACATCAAGTTACATATCCATCATAGTACCCTCTTTCTACCCCTCCCGGTTCCACCCTCTCACCCTCTCCTCCTTCTCCCACCTATCCCACTCCTCTGATGTGGAGTGTCCCTACATATCAGCCCCTCTCAGTTCAACAGTCATATGAGGGCTAAGAGCTTCCTCTAGCACAGGGGGCCTACATGGTAGCACCCCTAGAGCAAATTGTCCCATTTATAGGTAACAAAGTCTATGTTCCTGATTTTTTTGGTGTGTTGGTTGTAGGATAGCTATCCTGTCATAGTAAGCTTCTTTATCCTTCAATTTTTACAGATTGCTTCGGTGGGTATAGTGTTCTGGGTTGCCATCTGTGCTTTTTCAGAACTTTTAAAGTCTCCATTGAAATCTCAGCTATCTTTATAAAGGTGCTTTCTCTCTTGCAGCTTACAGTATGTTTACTTTGTTCTGTGCATTTAATGTTTTGACTATTATATGGCACAGGGAATTGCTTCTCTGGTCCTGCCTATTTGATGTTCCATATTCTTCTTTCACATGGGTGAGCATCTCTAACCTTAGATTTGGAAAACTTTTTGTCTATAATTTCATTGAAACTATTTTCTGTGATTTTGACCTGGATTTTTTTCTATTTTTTTTTTGTATGCCTATTTGTGGATTTTATCATTACAGGGGGACCTAAAGTTCCTGTATTTTCTATTCATTTTCCAAAGCCTATAGTTTCCTTTGATTGAATGATCTAATTATTCTACTTTGAATTCAAGGCATAATATTCTGTCCTACAATCGATCCATTTTATTAGTTATGTTTTCTACTGAGTTTTTATTATAATTTTGGCTAGAGTGTTCTTTGGTGTTTCTTTCCGTTGCATTCTAGTGTTATGTCTTGAAAATTTTCCTTACTCAATCAGCTGTTTGTTTTTATTGGTCTTCACTGCAGTGTTTATTTATGCCTCCTTTAAGTTCCTTGAACAGATTCATAGTGTTTGAATTAATAGACTTGGGTATTGTTATCTAATTTTACCTCACCAGGCATTATTGCTATGGATTTAATATTTCCCCTAGAAGATTTATTATCTTGACTTTTCATGTTGTATGCATTTCTATGATGGAACTTGGGCATCTGGAATTAGATCATTGCCTGTGTACTTTGGTATTGATATCTGCCCTTGCTTTGTTGAGTTGGTATTCAAATCTCTATTTGCTGATAGCTGAGCTTGAAAGGTTTTGGTTTAGCTGGGTGACAATGAAAGATCAGTCTCGTGGCCGCTCACTGGTGCTTAAGGTATCAGAAGGGGCCCTGGTTCCACAGCTCCTGATTTCAAGCACAGGCCGCTACAGGATCCTGCTGTAGTTCCTCAGAATTTTAGGAGGCTATACTATGGAGAAGTGGAGATGAGTGCCATAAGGGGGGACACACAGGCACTCAGGCAGATCTTCATATGACGGCATTTGGGTCTCCAGGGAAAAGAGAAGTAAAGATTGCCCATAGAATGAGAAAGTGCTCAACCCAAGTCCTCAAAGGTAGGTTTTAGGATCTCAGAAGAAAGAATGGCATTGGCATACCTGTAGGGAGTAATAGACTCAGCGCCTGCCTTCAGGTGGCAGGATTAGACTCCCAGAGGGAAGGGAGGGGAGGGGAGGGTTGGCTACGCGATATGCAGGCACTTGGAGAAAGCCTTTTGATTGGAGAACCATTAATTTATTATAGACTAAAACAACTGGTGAGAAATGCAGGATAAATAAAATGTATCAAAAATTTTTATATCTTATGACCGGAAATCGGGCACTATTTTAAACTTTGATGTTATATGCATACAAAATACACTTAGGATAAACTTATATAATCAAATCCGGTATGTATTTCTACTCATTTTGGACTCTGAAATTATTTTATGAAATGCGCAGTATATGTAGGAAAATGTAAAGTAGGTTAAAACTAAGCTCAGAGAATATAAAGTAGTGAAGAGATTGCATTTTTTCAAAGACGATATTTATACATCCTGGATCATAGTTTTAAATTTCCAGAGTAACAGCGTCTCTCAGACATGGAGGCTACTGCCTTGTCTCCAGACTGACTTCTGAGAGAACTCTAACCTGGCTGAGGACTAGAAACACCTGGACCGAACCAGAACTCTTGCTTCAGATCTAGCACTGTCAGTTGGAACTTGCTAAGGTCTTTCACCTTCACTCATCCTGGAATAGTCAATTCCAATAAGAATATTTAAGTGTCTCTAAGAACACAGATGAATTCATTATTTCTAAAGAACGATAGAGGCCATCACTTGGTGCTGTTAAATCCTGTAGGGTTAGCTTCATTTAACTGGCAGAGCAAACAAAGTCAGAGAATTTACTGATGCTGAGAAATGATAAGAGAAAATATTAGATACTTTGAAGCTGAAAGAATGATTTTCTCATTTTGGATGAATCTTTTTTTTTCTTTCTCATTCTGATTACAACTTTTGGAAGAAATTACAACAACAAATATCTATGCCTTTTCACCTAGGCATATTTAAGATAAAATATATCTTCAAAAGGTCATTTTCCTATGAACTTATAATTCCATTCAAACACTTTGAAAACTCAGAAATTAGAAGTGGCCATACATGATGGAAAATATCAAATGCAGAATGAGCTACTCAATTGCAAGTAATAGTTTTATTTTGGGCACACAACCTTCATTGCCAGCTCTGGTTAATATCCACCCTTAGTAAAGTAAGGACTTGATTCTTTTCTACTTACCTCTTTGTTACCAACTATGACAGTAATAGGGTTTAATTTCTCTTCACAATTCTTATAGACATATTTCTGGGCTATCTGAGAAAGTCTTGTGAGACTGGAGGAGTTAATTAGGGTTGGCGAACTTTTCAGTGAGGCATTGCAAATTAGTTACTTCAACTATTTCATATTTTAAAGAAGGATCTAAATTTAATACAAAATTAAACTCCAGAAACATTTTCAAGTATGTGCACACTATGTTGCTACTCAATTCAGTGAAGGCAACCTGTTGCTAGTGGTCATGAGGGAAACTCTGCTATCAAAGATGGTGTATGGAAGGGTCGTTTCTGCTTTTAAGAACAGTATTTATCTTACAGATATGAAACAGGCATGAGCTATGTGAGGCTGGTGCTATGTACACAGTTTGAATTATATGAAGTTCTGACTCTGCTTACCTTTATTTGCTTGAATGAGAATCACTCAGAGCCCCTCATTTGTCACTGTCAAGTGCCAGGCTCTCTTTAGCCAGGGCTGTGGGATAGCCTTGGGATGACAGCAGTGACAGAGAGCAGCTCCAACTGCAGGTGCTGAATGTGCAGTTTCTGAATGTCTCATGGCCACTAACTCCACCTTCCTGAGAGAGTCACACTAAGGGAGATGGACAGAGTGAAAATTGGCATAAATTCCTTGTGGAACACTTCTGGTCACTCAGGATTGCTTGGGAAGAATCAGACTGACAGGAAAAGTGTGAGCACAAAGTTGGTAAAAATCTTTGGAGAAAAGTCTATCTCTATTGCTGATTTAGGATTTACTGTGCTACATGATAACTTTAAAGTTTATATCATATTTGACAATATTAGATACAATACTGACAAGAGATTACCTTGATGTTTGCACTATTTTAATATCATTGTATAGATTTCTTGTATCTACCTAGTTTATATAAACTCTGTTATTTTTTACCAGTATTAATACATTTCTGAAGTATCTTTGTCTTCACAATGTTTAAATGATAATGGATAGGTTGCTTTGTAATTTCTTTAGGTTTCTTGGGCTCTTTAAAAATTTTTTTTGAGACAAGGTTTCTCCATGTAGCCCTGGCTGTCATGGACTTGCCTTGTAGACCAGGCTGACCTCAAGCTCACAGAGATCTGCCTGCCTCTGCCTCCTAAGTGGGGAGATTAAAGACATGTGCCACCACACCAGTGTGGTGTATGATTTTTAAAGAGAAAATCATAATAATAAAGTCAAAATTATACTACAACCCTCAAAGCATGTGTTTGATAGTTACAGGTTCATTCAAGGTGTTTACTTCTTTCTTGGTCTACCATTACTTTCTTTTTTTCTTTTTTCTCTTTGCCATTTACCTAAAAGCAGAGTCAATTAGAGAGTATTTAGTCAGTAAAGTATCCAAGTGAGTGTGTCTAATTGCAGAGTACTAGGTTTCCCCAAATCTTCCACGTTAATGCCATTTCCATTAAGACAGTGAAGTCTTATGTGTTCTTATCCCACAATGTAGTTCATCCCATTGTATCATCCCCATAATTAGAGGCCTAACAGGCTGATCTCCAGGAGTGGATGCTTATTCTAGAATGTGTCAGGAAGTTCTTTTTTTAAAAAAAATAATTTATTTTTTATTTCTTCAAGTTACATTTCAATCACAACCCCTCCCTACTCCCCCCTCCAGTCCCACCCTTCTACCCTTCTCCCCCTCAACCTCCCATCCTCTTTCTTTATGATCTAGCTTTACCAAGGTAACTCACAGTTAGTCCTAGAGCAGCTCTACTGGTAAGAATAAAGAAGCTTTCTAAACGTGTCCTTAGACTCTGACAATGATTCCGAATCACGTTTAAGCAGTCCTGACTCTTTCCCATTATACTAGCCCTATCCTATACCAGCTCATCACCAACCTCTCCCATGACTCCTTAACAGTTTCTTCAACAGTTCTTCCTGTATGCATACTCTAGTCAAATCAATTATCAATACCGCAAGAAGACATAACTCTCAAAAGTGAAATATGCTGACATCATTTCTTTACTTAAGGTCTTCAAAATTCTATTGTCCTTGGAACCAACACTAACCTCAAAATTGTAGTTCACAAAAAGTTTCTTTACACCCTATCTTCCACCTTTTTTTGTATTGTCTCCCTTCAACAAGTGTCTTTGGTTATGTTCAGTGATCTGACACTTACATGGCCTCAATGATATTCTCTCCCCCTTAAGCTTCTTTTAATCCTGCTTACCTTCAGGCTTTAGATCTTTTCTGGTCTTTTCATCTGTTAGCATAGATTTCTTACTATTTGTTCTCATAACATCAGCTTGTGTGCCCGCTGCATGGTAAAAGTAGTATGTTTGCCCAAATGAGCCTCTGTGATTGATGCCATTGCAAAAATTAGAACAGGTTTTGGAATTAAATAAAGGTTATTTAAAAGTTCAAGTGGATTAATAAAAGCAAGATAGGATATTTTAAAAGCACTATGGAGTGTAACAATCTAACCAGATAAGACTGTTATTAAAATGTGTAATAGAACTAAAATAATTTTAAAATGGACTAGGAATAAACAGAATATTTATTTAACAATATAAGATGTTGGAAAATAATTCTAGAAACAAATAAAAGTAGATGAAAATAGGGTGAAACCTCTGTGATCTTGTTATAATAGAATCATCAACTGGTAAAGAATAGCATTAGTTTATAAAACACTATACACAAAAGATAGCAACTTTGTTATAAAATGGCAATATATTTATATTATAATTGAAGATTTGTATCATTATTGGTTAGTCATAATTTTTTATTTACAGAAAATCACCAAGGGCAAATATGGTGCATGTGTGAAAGATGGTGTGTGTGTGTGTGTGTGTGTGTGTGTGTGCAAGTATGATTGTGGCAACAATTTCATAAATAGAGTTCAAAGACTACATATAATATGTAGAAGTAATTAAAAATGTATGGTAGTTACTAGGTTCACTAGCTATAAGAGCCAATCTTTCTTCTGGTCATTCAGTATACTAATACAATATAAAACAAAAGGTCAATGGCAATTAATTTTCAGAATGGAAAATGAGAACGTTGTTAATATGTACATGGGAACTGAGAAATATAATTTGAAATCCAAGCAAATGTCATCTGTTTCAAACCAATGCTGGCTAAAATAAGCAACCTCAAGTATGGTTGTTGTTACAGAGAAGCATATGAATCTCTAGTGAGAATATAGGTTAGTATCAATTCTATGAAGGGCAGTTTGATAAAACTAATGCCCTATAGCTTGGGGATTCCAATTCTGTTTATTTACAGCAATAAACTTTGGATTTCATAAAAATTAACTAGTACATAAAATTAAAAACAAACTGGTGTTTTACTTATATTTTAAAAAATCAAATTATAACATAGGTTCATGGAAACATAACAGTTAAAGAAATGAAAGTTGCATTTGCATATATAGAAGATGAAATAATAAGACACAAATCAGTAAAAATGATTATGTAAACCTTTCTGGAATTTCTTTTACTAATAGTGTTTGTACTAGAATGTTTAAGAAACAAAATTCATCTGTTTCTGGAAGTGTTTTCAGGGCTGTGGTATCTTACTTTGTCTTCAGCTTCACTTTTCTGTTTTGTTTTATCATATATAACATGTTCACTAGATTCTTTGTCCTACAGCAGTTGTAAGAATTTTAAATGCATAAATCAAGAATTTGAGTCATTTATATTTTATATTATGCTATTAAAAGTCTTCTCCATTGCTTTTTGATTATAGAATTTCTCAAAAATTTAGATACTGAGAAGGCAGTATAGGGAAAATGGGTCACATTACTTAGTGTAGCAAAACATTATCAAATTATCTGGTCACCAAGAATCCATGATTGAGGAAGTCATAGTGCCTAGGGGAGAACCTGCCATCATTATTCTGTTAAATGGACATAGTATTAAACTGTGTCCTTAGTTCTTATCTTTATATGCATAAATTAGTTTAGCTCTCAGATCTCATCACAGAAACTGCATTGTGTCATAAAAAGTGATTAATAGTGACATTCACATCCAGCCAATAGGCAGAGTATGAGAGACTGTGGAGTGCTCAGTCCTACAAAAGACATCTATATCACAGCTCCTCCCTTAAAGGCTCTGATATGATCTTGGGAGAAGGGTAGGAAGATTTTAAGAGTCATAAGTAGGATAGGACTGCTTTGAGACAATGTTTTCTGCATATGGCAGTGTGGTTGATTTATCACTCCTACACATATTTAGATATGAGTTCCCAGTAGCTGTGATTTTGTGCACATGTCCTGTCAGGATCAAAGCAGCCAAAATCCCAGCCTGGACAAAGGAGGGGTTCATGAATTCCTACCTTAGCTGAGAAGTGATTGGCCATGGATGACTGCTTGGGGAGAGAGAGAATGTCAGGTTTTTTTTTTTTTAAATCAGGGATGTAGTACTGATAAGCTACTTATGCTCCAGTGGATAGCCTTATGTCCATGTGCACACTGACAACACTCAGTAGACTCAGTGAGTTTAAAGTGAGTACATAAATTTAAGAGAGAAAAATGATGGGAGATATGGGAGGATATGGAAGGTAAGTAAGTATGGGAGGAGGATTAGATAAGAACACACATTATACACATATATAGAATTCTCAAACAATAAATCTAAAAAAATATATAAAAAGATGAACATGAAAGAGCAAATAATACATTTGTAAACTTGATTTCAACTCAAACACTCAGCATTGTGGGGAATTTATGTTAAGGTTGAAGTCAGGCATTACTAGAAAGTCCCTGAGCTCTATGCTAAATGACAGACTAACTTTTTCAGCAGCGTCCCCTCTTCAGACTGATCTGAGGAAAATGTAGATCCTCTAAGGACTGTCACATAGCCCTCAGGGAAGTTAAAGACCCAACCATTTCCTGATAAGAAACCTGCCCAGTGAATACCTGGAGATTCCTGGACATACTTCCCCATGCTAATGAAATCTCTTGGTGGTTTGACTTTCAGCCATGCCTCTAACCATGCCTGGAATTCTTCCTCCATCCTTGCTGCCTATGGGATAATTAGGTACTGTGTTCCCTTTCTTATGATCAACCATGTTATGAAGTATCCCTGGTACTCCTAGCCCCAGGGAATCAAACACATGTATCCCCCAAAACCCCCCAATTGCCCAAAGGTTTACAATATCCCTGATTCACAAAATAAACTGTCTTTCTCCATTCCTCTACCATGACCATTGGAGACTTGGCTATTTATTTTGGGCATGGGTGGAAAGGCTTCCCCAACACTCCTATGAAGAACTTGTAGCTGGGCATACCTGCCTATCTAGGCTTGCCCGGGGCTCAGGCTCCTGGCTCACCACCACCTAGCCCCATGTCTCTTACCACTAACATCTGGGGCTCACCTTTGAGCCCCGAGAGCACTGCCACCACTGGTGCTTAGCCAGGTTTGCATCTCGATCACTGCCACCAGTCACCCTGATCGCCGCCTCCAAAGATTCACTTCTTGTGCACTCACACTGCTTGCCACAGTGCTCAACACGACCTGGACCTTCTGTCAGAGGAATGTGCACTTCTAGCATGATACCTGACAAGACTGGAACTCCCTGCTAGATGCAGAACTGCACAGTACTAACACAGATTGTCTTTTATCAAAGTTAAGTCTTTAGCATGATTGTAGATCCCTGGGTTCCCAGTATGGCTTTCCCATTGCCATATGGTTCCCAGAATGCAAGTTTGACAAGGTGGGGCATATTTCTTTTTATTAAAGTTATAATGTTAGAACTTGGTAAGATGTCTTACATAAGGCAGATGAATAGTTTGTTGACATAAATTTGAGGGTTAAACAAATACGGGTGTTGAAGAAATGATTCAGTGGTTAAGAGCACTGGCTGCTTTCCCAGAAAACTGGGTTTGATTCGCTGCACACACACGGTGGCTCCCAATCACCTATAACTCTAGTCTCGGGGACCCAATGCTCTCTTCTGGCTTTCATGTGGTACACAGACATACTTGAAGACCAAGCATCATCCATATGCATACATACAATATATATATAGCCACAATTTTCCACAATTAATATTTTACATATGTAATTGAAAATGCAAATATATATTAATGGCAATAATAAGATTCATTTCAATATCTATAAGATGTGGCCTGGTCAACGCTGCTCATTCTGAATCTCCTTGGCACAACTGCTTTTGTTAAGTGTATGGGAATATAATGGATTCTCTGGGCTGATACTTGGTGATCACATTCATTCAATCATTTGAAAATATTTTGTAAGCAATTACCACAATCCAGCCACTATTCAAGTCACTTAGAGGAATGGTATGTCGGCAAGAATGAAGAAGATCTACATTTGTGAAGCTTTAATTACACTGTTCTACTTTTAAATGATTTGTAACCAAAGGACAAGAAGACATTTCTTACAAGAGAATGAATGCCTACCTCATTTAGAAAGCAAGTGTAGAACTTTAGCTAAGAATTGGTTAGCTGTATGGGCATGATCAGGGCTAAGTGTTTAAAGGACCCCTGAAGGAACTGCTGGGTTTCACAAAACTGCAGGGCCTAGGTTTGTCTCTTCATCTTTCTGAGTGTTTGTGATGATGTAGTATGGGCAAGGTCCAGTAGTACCGGGATATGCCAGTGTAGAAGCATGATCCAGAGTTCACTGCTAATTCAGGTGTCTGAGTAGGGGTGATATATGGTTGAAGGACATCTTTATTCTATTAAGTCTTTGTCTATTGCATAATATTTATTTGAATAGCCTGAATATTTTAGTATATGACTTGAGTTTCTCCATCAATAGAGAGAAGATAGACCTGAAAAGATACCTGAATTGTGACCATTCTTACCTCCTCTTGTGAGGATGAGGGAAATAACCATTTAAAGCACATTTGACTTTATATGTTGAACCCCAAATACCCAAGAACTACTTATAGCCATGTTTGAAGATTGATGACACAAAATAAAACAAAAATGTGAAACTATTACTCTTTTGGGTAAAGGAATTAGACCTGTTACTAAGGTGAAACAATTATTTTTAAACATAAATGGAATAGTAACAAATATTTGCTTTATAGGAACAGAGTATGTCTTTGTACTGACTGTAAAAGGAAATTCTTAGAGCACAGCTTACTAACTTCATCTTATGTGAGCACTCAAGCATGCAGAAGATGACATGGGTGCACACAGACCTCAACTGAATATCTTTCTGCAAATATAAGCACCGAATATAAATTAAATTCGGTTGAAGAAAACTAAATAATATGCATACAAACATATTTTCTGTCTCTGTATTTCTGTTTCTTATTCAATTATCAACACCCACACTTATATATAACATATATATTAAGATATAATATGCAAGCCGGGCAGTGGTGGCGCACGCCTTTAATCCCAGCAGTTGGGAGGCAGAGGCAGGCGGATCTTTGCGAGTTCGAGGCCAGCCTGCTCTACAAATTGAGTCCAGGACAGCCAGGGCTATACAGAGAAACCCTGTCTCGAAAAACCAAAAAAAAGATATAATATGCATATATGAAATATTGATTTTTGTTATCCTCCAGGATACTTGCTAAACACTTGTAAGCCAAAGGATAACATGTCATTCCATTTTTCAGATTTCACATTGCTGATGATGCCATGTTCTTTGCCCCAACTGTGTCATCTAATCACTCACCTTACTTCTTACGTACACATATTTTCAGTCTTCTCACTAACTTTTAGAATGTATTACAGCAAGGCACTGTCTTGGCTGTCAGATATAATCCCAGAACCTAAAGTATTGCTATGGTAGGATATCAATGAATATTCATGAATGATGTGGTGGAATTATAAAATAAATTACATATTTTCTATTTTGTGTGGATCCTGTTGGAGAGCATGAGGAAATTATACTGTAATAGGAAATATTTTTGGTGAACAAACCTATGAAAAGAACAGGATGTACTGATAGCCAATCCCTATACTGATACTGAGAAGAAATAGAGCAATACAAGCAGAACAGTCATTTGGTGCACAAACATTTAGTTTGATTTTTCGCCTTTGTGTATTTCTTCTATTTTTTCCCCTGAAATGTGCCTATGAAATAAGTGGAAAAAGTAATAGGTGAATTATTAATAGGAAAGTCATTCTTTTGGTGACTGAAGAAGTACAGGGAGGGGCATGCCTAACAAAAATAGTTGAGTTATATTTTCTAAAGCTCCAATAAAGGGTGTTTGAACTAATTGTGGTGGATTGGTGACAATGAAGCTCAATCAAGCTATTAGTGAGGGTACATTATGTGATTTCCTCACAATCAATTGTGTGATAATGAATGGAAGAAGGTCAGATGGAAGTTTTTGGAATTAGGTTAAATATTAGAAAAAGGGAAGTAGTGAAAACCCTTGTTTTCTAATGTTTCTTTTCTTTTCTTTTTGTTTCTATTTTTTAATGAAAAAAATTCATTTTGTGAATTTCACATCATGCACCCTGTTCCCTCCCATCTCCCACCTTCCCTCAGACCCACCCTCTATCCTTGCAATCTGCCCCAGCATAAAAAATAGCAGCTCATTGTGGAAGCTGCAGTGTATCTCAGTATGTCCCACAATATTCCCCTTTGTCCACACATTCTGCTAACAAAAGCTCATTATAATGACTCCTTGGTCTGGTAAGAGGCCCCTGGTTTCTGCTACTCCACCAGTACTGTAACATCACTGGAACTCCTCTCAGATATGCTGTTACTGTCCTGTGTCATGGAGATCCTGCAGTCCTGAGTTGAGGAACTGTCTTCTTCTTGCACTCTAGCTGTTCATCCATGGGGTAGATATTAGGGTGGGCCAACTCAAAGCCCTGGTTCTGGATCTGCAACCCCTACTTACATGGTCAGTTCTACTATGGAGAGGTGCAGGGTCTACTCTCTCAAGTGCTGCAGTATGTGAGGGACAGGGACATCTCTCCTGCTCTTGTGATCCCCTCTGTGTGAGATCTCCTGTCGGCCAATGGTGGTGAGGACAAAAGGGAGGGAGAGCATCTCTCCCTAGCCAGCACCACCACACAGCAGACTGAAGGCAGGGTTGGCGATCCCACACTCACCCCCTCAGGGTTGGCTCACCCACAACCCCCATATCCAGGACCAGCTGTAGTGTGCTATCCAGGTAAGGTGCAGGGCCTGCTCTCCCAAGTACTGCAGCATGTGAGGAGCAGGGACAGCTCTCCTGCCCTTGTGACCCCCTTCTGGGCCATATCTCCTGTCATCCAGTGGTGGTGAGGGCAAAAGTGAGGGAAGGGCATCTCTCCCTAGCCAACACCACCACGTAGCAGACAGAAGCCAGGGTTGTCTCTCCCACACTCACTTCCTCAGGGCTGGGATACCCACAACCCCCACATCCAGGGCCAGGCAGAGTTCTTCTAGTTTCTGGTTTGTTTCCTGTCCTGGGGGCCCATCAGGTGCTTGCCTGATAGTGATCTGGTAGTCATCTCAGGCTACCCCATGGCACCAAAGTAGTGTTGGTATCCAGCTTGCTTTTTTTTTTTCCAGGAATGTTAGGCTACTATTAATTCAAATGTTCATAGGTCAGAACACTGAATGTAGATATAGTCTCTCTCCTCTCTGCCATCTACTGATGTGCATGTGACATAGCAGTCATATCTGCAATGCCTCTATAGGGAATTCTAATGTTTCTTTAAAAAAGGTATTTAAATAGTATTTGGGGTTGTGTCAATATAAACAAATTTGAGGCAGTATTTAAACAGATTTCTTAAAGAAAGAATTATCTCAACTGATGAATCAATTATAATTTACGGGGCATCACCTAGCAGAGGTCAAGCTTTATTTCATATTAGGTAGGAATTATTTAATAATGCTGATCAGAGGTTATGAATTAGATTCAGCTACAAATCTCTTGATAATTATCTTAATTCTGTATTTTCATTGTTGTTCCAGATATATGTATTTTAATATATATGTATACATATACTTAAATAAATTTATCTCTTTATAGTTATTTATAACCATTTATCTCGTAATGCTCTTAAACATGTAACCAAGACAAAACAAATGAAATTCCTATTCATATATTCAGAATTTTTAAAGTGTTTTTTTTTCCCAAAGCAAACATACTTCTAGTTGTTTTCTTTTAAATACATTCTTAGGTCAACAGACCCTTAATGATGACAGTGATTTTTCACCATCTTTCTGCTTATTGTTATTCTACCTATTGCTATTCATCATCTTTCTTTTTCTGCTTATTGTTATTATCCTCCTCATGTCTGTTCAAGATAACCCTTTCAATTCTTTCCCCAATTTCATTCAATTTTTGTATAATACCATTTGTAAAAATCAATTTACTTTTAATGAGTCAACAATTGCTTCCCTTATTGGAATAAAAAAAAAAAACAAGAAAAGATGAAGGTCTTGGTTTATGGGACCATTATCTCATCACCTTGGCAAATTCCTAGCTGATTGAGGTTAGGAAATCTACTTAAGTATCTGTCGGAGCAAAAAACCATTATAAATCTCACCATACTTTCAGTATGAAGATTCCTTAGTTTGTTCACTTAGCCCTGATTTTCTAGGAGTGATAATGATTTACTAGCTAGTAACTAGGAAGACAAGACACTGATAGTGGTGGACAAAATAAAAACAAATTAGTGGTTGAATTTTTCGGAAATACCTCCCCTGTTAAGTTTAAAAAAGGAGAAATCATGATTGTACATTTCACATGATTTATTAATTTATTGTCTTAGATGTTTTTTATGGGGTACAAAGATAAATTTTTATTTGTCATGTGTTTCATTTCCAACATTTCTGACATGTCTATTATAGTAGAGTCAGCCAATAAAGGAAAGTTTTATTTTTCTAATATGAGAGATATTTGACATTGACATTTATTCTTCTTACAATGATGCACTAAACAACTTGAAGCTATTATTTTCCCTTATTATGACTCCTTTTGAAGGAATTTCCATATAATCATAATATATTCTTTACAAAATGTAAACTTTTTTTGTATAGCTATAATCACATTATACTATCTACAAAATGTAAAATTTACATTTTCCAAAAACAAGTTAGAAGAGTAGAGTTATAATAATAAAGATACTTAGAACAGAATATATTATATAATAAAAATTTCTTTATATATTAAAAACTCTTCTTAGTATACATTTATACATTTTGGTGAACGTTTGAAGATTGAAAGTAGATTCTTTTCTCATGTGATACATTCTAACCACAGTTTCCCTCACTCCACCCTTAGCACCCCACCACCATCTCCCCTCTCCCTCAGATCCACTCACTGTCCATTTCCTCTTCAGAAAAGAACAGGTCTCTGAGAGACAGCAGCCATACAGTAAAAAACAAGATACTATAAGGCAAGGCAAAAACCCTCTTATTGGGCTGGAAAATCCCTCCCTTCGGAATCCTGTGGAAAGAGAGAAGAAAGAGTGACAGCATAGCCCACCAAATCAACTAAGCAAGGTTTACATGGGCTCACAGAGACTCAGATGGTGAGCACAGGGCCTGCATGGGTTTGCATCCAACTGGAGACCTCCAGCTGAGACTCTGTCTCTGCCAAGCGTATGGCGATGGGTCTCTGTACCCATCGCCATCTGCTGTGGGAGGAAGCCTCTTCAATCATGAGATGACAAGGTATTAGTATAGGAGAATATCATTCATTGAAAGCCATTTGGATCATTTCACTGATTCTTTTGTTCATTTTTCCTTTCCTTCCCTTCCCTTCTGTCCCTTCCCTTCCCTTCCATTCCCTCCCCTCCCCTTTCCCCTCTCCTCCCCTTTCTCTTCCCCTTACCTTCCCTCTCCGTCCCTTCCCCTTTCCCTCCCCTTTCCCCTCCCTCCCTCCCTCCTTCCCTTCCCCCTTCCTTCTCTTTCTTTCTTTCTTTCTTTCTTTCTTTCTTTCTTTCTTTCTTTCT
>CAJQZJ010032395.1:4239517-4265994 GCA_907164525.1 Lophiomys imhausi | reverse complement strand
TCTTTCTTTCTTTCTTTCTTTCTTTCTTTCTTTCTTTCTTTCTTTCTTTCTTTCTCTTTTTTTTTCTGCCAATTGTGCTTAACTTTTCTCCAGAGCTCTGGGATATCCAGGCTCCAGTTCCTGGCCATCCAGGCTATGTAGGTCAAAGGGTCTGTTTTCACAGTTGGGTCTCAAATTAAACATTGGTTGGGCATTCCCACTTGTTCAGCACCACAATTGCCCCAGAACATCTTGCAGGCAGAACAGATTGCAGGTCGAGGGTATTGTGGTTGTGTTTGTGTACAAGTTTCTCTTATCATCGTCTACGGTGTGTCTTCTCATGCCAAAGAGACTATACTGTAGAAATGAAGGCTCTAAGCCTGCAGCTTGACTCCTCTACATTCAATGAGCTGAATGGAAATTTTCCTTGGTGATGGGGCCCTGTTTTCAGTTTGCATGAAGTGACTTTCTGTGCTAGCATCAACCTGAGTTTGTTTAGAGGTCTACATGGGACCTCCAAGGCCAGCAACTCAAGCAAATGTAAGCTAGCTCCACTGGAAGCCTTCCTGGGCTACAAAAGATGGCCAACTCAGACTCCATATCCTCCATTTCTAGGAGTCCTCACCAGGGTCGCCCTCGTAGACTCCAAGAAGTTTCCACTGCACTTGGTTTCCACACTGACCTCCACATAACCCCCAATTCCAGCTGTCTCTCCCATACTCTCTCCCAGCATTCCTCCCCACCTGATCCCTCCCACTCCTGTCCTCACCTGCTCCCAGTTCACCCTCAAAATATTTTCTATTTTTCCTTCCCAGGGAGATTCTATACTTTCCCCCTTCTCTTTACTTAACCTCTCTGGGTCTGTAAATTGTCGCACTTACTTAACAGCTAATATTCACTTATAAGTGAATACATACCATATTTGTCTATCTGGGTCTGGGTTACCTCTCTCAGGCTATTTTTTTTTTCTAGTTGAATCTCTTTGCCTGCAAATTTCTTGATGTATTTTTTAAAAAATTCCCTAAATAACACACCATTCTATAAATATAAATGCAAATAGTCCAATTTCTTTATTTATTCTTCAGTTGAGGAACACATAGGTTGCTTTCAGTTTCTGACTATTATGAAAAATGCCACTATGAACATTGTTGAGCAAGTGTCCTTGTGGTAGATGGAGCATCATTGGCTATATACCCAAGAGAGTGCTATAACTGGGTCTTAAGATATGTAGATTTCCATTGTTCTGAGAAATTGCCATATTGATTTCCATAGTTTGTGTGTAAGTTTGCACTCCCACCAGCAATGGAGGAGTGTTTCCTTTGCTCGACATCCTTGCCAACATATGTTGTCACTTGAGTTTTTGATTTAATCCCTAATCTCTCCAGTACTTTTATCATGAAGGAGTCTTGTATTTTGTCATAGGGTTTTTTGGCAACTAATGAGATAATCATGTGATTTTTTTTACATGTATACATTTATAAATAAAGCTTTTTAAAAATTTTAAAAACTTTTCTTATGGGGTTGACTTCAATAGGGATACGGTATATTAGGCAGTAAGTCTGTACAGAAGTTATGTTTCATTAAATACTTTTCTTGATTATTCTAAAATGTATCCCTCATTCCACAGTACAATTGAAACTTAAGCATGAAAACGTGGGCCCTAAACTAATTAAGTTTCAAGGGGGAGAATGGGTCACAACTTGGCAAAATCACATATGGTTTCTATCAGAAGTGGTTCCATTTCCATTTTAAAAGAAGAGATAGCACATTTTTTTTTTTTAGCTTCTGTATCTGTCAGTCAAGGTATAACTAATTTCTACTACATTTTTTACATGTTAAATTATAAGGAGCAGATTTCTGACAGAGTTTATTTTATCATAAAGATTGTCTGAATGCAATATGAAGTTTGTTACAAGGGGATAAACTGCAACATTGAAGGAATTAGTTGGAAGTGAAATATAAATGTGTAAACATGCTTAGTGTTGGGTGTATTGAATTTCATTGCCTCAAAAGTCTTTTTCATAATACTGTCTCCACATAGTGGAGACTGTTCATTGATGCTTAAGCCAGTTTCAGCTGGTATCTAAAACCAATGAACTTTTTTTCTGAAAGACAAATGATAGTTAAGAAATGTAAGCCTGGATGGTCCATAAATCCCTTTCTTACTTCATCTCTGAACATTCAGTTTTTTTCTAATGATGCTCTCATGTGAAGTCTAGATATTATCACAAAAAAGGACTTTCAAGATGCAGTTTGAAGATGTTACAGAAGCTCTCATCAGACAGATACCCAGCTAGAAACACAAGGTCAGAGTCATCCTGGGCATACAAACTCCTCGTGGCCCAGGTCTCTAGAAATGTGGAAAACAGCTGGATAGCCATGAAAATAGCAGTACCAGAAGAGAGAATGTTCTCGAACTATGCACAAGATGGGGTTTTACAAAGGAAATAAAATATTTTCCAGGGGCTACACATGGCCCAAATGACCTGGAGTAACACTAAAGTGGCTGGTGCAGAGGCCAAATCAAAAGAGAAGCAAAAGGATTCTGCACACTGGGTGGTCTGTAAGCCTCTGCATTATTATTTATGCTATTTTTTCTCACTGGACATGTAGGTACCAACTGCTAAGTCACTTGGGATAGACAAATGTTTAAGAATTTGGTACATCTGGCCTTGCAGAGTTTGCAAACCCAGAGAAGATAACTGGATCTCATTATTATTATTATTATTATTATTATTATTATTACTATTATTATTTCAATTAACCACAGATAGTTACAGATCTTAGCTCTGGTTTTTCTTCAGGTTTGTAGATCAGGGCACCAGATACAGCATTTCAGAGAAAGTTGTCATCATTGGCCTAATGACATGGAGTCCAGTTTCTCAAACTGGTTCACAGCCCCAAATGTGTTTATGTCACCAAAACTTGCCAAGAGCAAAAGGCTTCAAAGTATATGATGAACAAAAATTCAAAAATCAAAGGCAACATTAGTTGGAGAGATTTTTCAGTAGTGTTTGCTTGTCTTTTATTTCAAAACATCACTTTACCCTTGGTTCTAAGCATATAACAATGGACTGTGAAACATCTTAGCTAAGATTCAATACTGTTACATGTTATGAAAGGCAGTATTTTTCTCAAAATACAACATTTTCTATTTTTATAAAAACATAATGGTTGAATTATATTATTCTTCAGTATTAAATTATTATATCTCCAGATTGGATTATGTTAGAATGCTTGATTTTTCTAAAATAAGTTTTTATTTTTGAGATTATGATATAACTACATTTCTCTCTTCCCTTTTTTCCCAACAAACTCTCCTATATGCCCTTTGTTATTCTTCATCAAATTCACAGTCTCTTCTTCCTTTAATTCTTATTGAATGCATGCATGTATATGAACATAAACATGTATCATAAAAACTCATTTTCAGGGAAGAGGCAGTCAGGTCAGTTCCAGCTCAGGAGTCTCTGCACCTTGTTTCTGGTATCTTCTTCAATAAAAACTTATCTTCCACCTCTGGTGGGCAACCAAGTGCAACAACAATAGGCTGTATGTTTTGCACAGACAAGGCCAGCAACTCAAAACTGGGCCTCTAATTTCTTGTGTTGGGGTTTTTGTTAAGAGATCCTTGGCTCTGGGAGATAGCACTGTCAGCCCAGATGAGAAAAGATCATTAAAAGAATACATATAGATGTTTATAAAGAGAATTGTGAGTATTATATGTTCCTTTTAGGTAATCAGTTCATTGTGCCATTTTAAGACCTCCTTACTTTTTTTTTATCCTTTTCCTCCTCCTCCTAAACTTCGCTCCTTCATCTCTCCCCATGGAGGCCTCCATTTTCCCTATCAGATCATTTGTATCTCTTTACCCTCCTTCCCTCTTCTTCTATATATTACTGTACTCTTCCTCCCCCATTTCCAAAATCAGATTAATCATACCCTGATATTTCCCTCTCTCTTGCTCCCCAACTTCTCTATTCTGGAAATGGTTATGTTTTACTTTCCTGGCTTCTGAAATTACCCCAGACCATATAGTCATGTATGAAGATTTCGAGTCAGGAACCTCTAAAGAGAGAGAACATGCACCATTGTGTTTCTTGGGTATAGGTTACTTCATTCAATGTTATTGTCTTTAGCTCTATCCATTTACCTGCAAAGGTTTTGAGTTCATTTTCTTTATGATAAGCCAGTATTCCATAATGTATATGTACTACATTTTCATATTCGTTCATTGGTTGAAGAACATTTAGTTTTTTTTCCTGATTTCTAACTATTTTTAAATAGTTGAGCAAGTATCTCTGGGGTAGGCTGATGAGTCTTTTGGTCATATGCTGAAGAGTGGTATTGCTAGGTCAAAAGTAGATTTGTTTTTAGCTTTTGAGAATTTGACATGCTCATTTCTATAGTGATTTCATCAGCTGTCAATCCCATCAATAGTGAATGAGGGTTCCCTTTCCCCCACACCTCCACATCTGCTGCTAGTTGTTCAGTTGATATTTGCCATACAATCCTTGGTTTTAAAAATTGATGTTTGAGTTGTTGTCCAGTTTCCTAAAAAAAAAAAAATAAAAAATGTTAAATGAAATTTGGCTTGGTATTAGGACAGTTTCCAATATTTTTTGAAATAACCATTAAGACATTCTGCTGTTCTTAAAATAAAAAAACAAATAATATTTACTTTTATGTGTATGAGTGTTTGCCTGTGAATATGTATATGCATCATATGCATGTCTGGTGCTTATAGAGACCAGAGAGGGCATAGTATCCCTTGGAACTACGGCTGTAGATGGTTGTGAGCCACCATGTAGATGCTGAGAAATGAACCTTGTCCTCTGAAAAAAGAAGCAAATGCTTTAACTACTGAGAAATCTCTCCAGTCTCAATTTGACCATTTTGAAATACATCATTGACAATTTTAAAATCAAAATTGTCCAACTCCAAAAAGTGTTGAAGATGTTCATGTTCTATGTTATCGAGTAATCAGGCAAGACTTAGGTATTTATGTAAAAATAAACGATCATGCCCATATCATTAAAATGTGCTCAATTTTAGAAAATGATAGAATATGTATTTGTTAATGAATTGTTTTATAGTAGGTTTCTGTAAGTGACTCTATGGTGCAATTGATCCTACATTCAACTTCTAAAATAAGTTTCCTGACAATTGACTAGCAAATGTTTAATGTGCACTTATATGCTTGGGATTGTATAAAACTTTCATGGAGAAAAAGAGATTGTGAAAGGAAAAATGCTTAAGAAGCACATGCATAAAACAGTAGATCTCAGCCTTTCTACTTTTTAATACACTTATTTATTTTTATTCAGTATTTATTTACTTATTTATCTATCTATTGTGAGAGTATGTGTGTATGTGCTCACATGTGCATGGTATACTATGCATGAGATCAGAGGACCATTTGGAGAATCAGGTTTTACTCTTGCATTATGTAGGTTGTGGGGATTAGATTCAGGTACTCAAGCTTGGCCACAAACACCTTTCCTCGCTTAGCCGTCTGAATGACACAGTTCTCATAGTCTGATGAACATGTGAGGTACCTAGGGAGCTTACAGTTCCATTTCCTGTGCTTTATCTCTAGTAGTTTTTATTCAATTGATTTTCCTAGTGGGCTACACACATTTGAACTTCTGTAAATCCCCTAGGGCTTTGAGAACCTCAGCAACAGAGTCACATAATTGCTAAACAAAGACTACTGGCCTGGCAAACAGTTTCTGATTTGCGGTTGTTGCTCTGAGTTGTGTCAGAGTGTTTGACCAATGCTCATGTGATTTTTAAAGCTTCTGGGTTCAGGGATACACCTTGGAAGCATCAACTAGTGTATGATGCTATGGGTGAGGAATAGTGGCCAACTCCACAATTACAGATTTTCTGAGTTCATTAAAAGAATCAAGAAGAACAAACTCCACTTTGGGTAAAACTGGGGCTTTTCTTGACCAAAATTTCTAGGCAGCATAAGTGATGTTGCCAGGATAGAGTTGTCCATAATTTATATGACTCACAGTTGAGTGTTATCATGTAGGGAGACACTGGCTGGACTCTTCCCCTCTCTGAAATATTATCGATTATCTTGTCGTATCTGTAGATAGAGATGAGACTCTGCCTGATCTTGGTGTCCCCAAACCAAGTGTGGTCTGGGCATGACCACAGGACAATTCAAGTCCTGGATGAACAACTGAGACTCAGCCCCCTTACAGCAAGTGGAAAAGAACTAGGAAAGAAATAACAGGAGAAAGAGAGGTGTTGACTGTAACTATGCAGGTCACATATGAGCAATTCAGCTTAGGAAATGGGGCACCAGTATGGTATGGGAGTGAGCTGTAAGCTGGCTCTAGAGGAACCACAGAGCATGTGTCAGGAACAGGAGATGGCATTTGCTGATGACAAGTGACCACTCACAGAATAAGGAGCAGAAATGGTCATCTCAGCTGGAGCCACACATGACACTGCCTGGGGAAGCCTCCCAGACACCTGGGTTCTGTGCAGTCAAAGGATCTGAAACTCAGAAATACTGTTGAGAACACAACTCGTCAGTTTCTTAAACAATCGTTCCCTATTCTCCACCCTTCTACAAGTTTCAACTATGACAGGAAGCAGAAGGCAGAAGCAGCAGTCAAGGCTTGGTATGTCTGTTCTGCAGCTGCTCATCAGTGCATTTATTTCCTTAAGAGTATTTTATTCATATACTTGTAAGTGGTATAGTTGAGCCATATTTTAAATATATTTATTTGTTTATTTTACATTAAAATCACAACCTCCCTCCCCCTCCTCTCAGTCCCACCCTCACACCCACTTCCCCCCTATACTCCCTCTTCCTGGTACCACTGTGGCACATCAAATTGCATCAGGACTAAGTGCTTCCTCTTCCACTGAGGCAAGACAAGGCAGGTCTGCTATGAAAATTGGGTCCAAGGAATGCAACAGAGACCAAGTCTGATCTGGTCCCTGCTCCAATTGTTAGGAGATCTACTTGAGGACGAAGTAGCCCATCAGCCTCATATGTGTAGTGGGCCTAGGACCAGTCCTTGCAAGTTCTTTGGTCAGTGGTTCAGTCTCTATGAGCCTCTCTCTGTTTGAATACATTGCCTATTCCTGATTTTTATTGAGAAGCCTCTCTGTGATCAGGAAGCTGGCAGCTGTTACACATGGGTGCCCTAGATTTTCACTCCATGAAAGCCATATCTCAACAAGTACCACAGTGGCTTGGAGCAAGTTGTCTCATAGAGCATGAAAACATCCTTCTTCCTCAGTCACTTTGGCAATTTTTTTCTCTTTTAAAATCTGCATTGCTAGGGATAGGATCTAAATCATGGCAGATGCTTCACTATGCTCTACTATTGTGTCTTATCCCAATAATATTTGTTATTTCTTAAGTTATCTTGCCTTCACCCTAGTGGCAGACTACCCCATCATTGATTTTATGGTTGTGATGGACAGAAGATAACTAATTACTGTGCCTACACTCTTACTTGACAACAAAAGATGAAGGGGACATTTTGGTGGAGATTTGTTGACAATATGTATGTATAACCTGTGTTTGAAATGACAAGATAAAGCATTCATAGATTTTATTAGTTGAAAATATAAGGAAATGGAATACAGAATCTAAATGCAAACTTGTTAATAAGAGGTAATTGGAACCAGGACACTCAAGGATGCTTATCAAATAGGTTAGAACCTTATTAATTCAGTTCCTCTACACAAGGAGAAAGCCTACAGGGCTCTTAATTATAAATATGTTCAAATATTATTTTCTCTAAATTAGTCATGATTGAGAGGAAACTTCACTGAAGTAAAAATCTACATGAAAATACTCAAACTTAAATCTCTCAACATCTAAGAATAGAAAATAAATTCATATGTGAATAGAGCTTAATATTTGTAGACTTCAAATTTAAGTGGAATTTTGTCTTTTCAAGTTTTCTGATTTCTCTCACTATATATTTACAACATTATAATTTAAAGTTTACAAGTTATTAAATGGTCTTGTTAAATAGGTTTTGAAGGTTAGATCCAAGGATTTCTCCCTTCTTCTTTTCTGTATCCTTCTTTCTCTCCTATGTAAAGGTAAAAAGACTTGAAAAAAATGGGATATGGACAAAATATAGGAGTGATAAAGAAAAAGAGACAGATTGAATATGCTCTTACATCTTTGCATATTGATACAAAATTAAGATTATATTTAGCTAAGTCAATATTGATCTTTGTATATTGATACAAAATTAAGATTATATTTGGCTACATCGTTATTGGTCTTTGTATATTGATACAAAATTAAGGCTATTTATAATCTATCATATATCTCATCTATTATCTATGTATCTATCATTTATTCACATTTATCTTCTCACTTTTCTGTCTTTTGAACTGTCTACTTTCTTCAGTCACCCCTGTCTCACATGTTTTCATGTACTTTTTCTCTATAAGATGTCTTTCTATAACTTGCAACTACCTTGTCATGTTTGAATCGAAAATACCATTGTCACCTCTGTTCATAGGTCTTTCTCATCCCTTCTCTAGAATACATTGATGAAATGAGTTCCTGACTTCCTTGGAGTGTCTTTATTTTGAGTGCATAGATATAGCTCTGAATCAAAACCTTTTATAGCATATTTGTACAATGTATATTCTTGCCCCAATATCTGTTCTTCTCATTTAACTTTATGTCATCAGTACACAGTGTATGACTAATAAATTTGAGGATATTATATAATGAATATATTAGAGTAAATGAAGGATGATGGGGCAAAGAAAGAGCAGAGGCTATGTCTTTTTTACATGGTGAGTATGTTTCTCATTCTCAAGGCTTTTCTCAAGGAAAGATGTAAATACATCAGAGAATGACAAAGATTATGTGAGCAATCAAATCTTGCAATGAAGAGAATGGCTTAAGATACTGAATATGGTTCAGACTAGACCAAGACTATCTGCACAACCATATTCATACACTTGACAAAAAAACTGGAGAGGAGATAAAAATTTTTGTGTGACTTCCAGCATGAAAAAAATGACAGTTAAAAATCACAGAAAAGCAATTCAAATTCAAATTGTATGTGCTGTTCTTAGAAGTAATTTTAGCCCCTTTTAGTGAAAAGTGTTCTCACAAAATACACATCACACATGTAAGGGCAGTAAAATATATCTTATGACTTAAATAAAGAAAGAATATATTAAGAAAAGTGATAACCATTAAATCATAGTAGCCTAAAAAGGGGAAGATCGCAATGACAAAAGTCAATTGTCCTCTCCATAATCTATATAAGAGAAAGGTGCCCTGCACTGTTATAAAAGAATTCAACTAACATTGTAATAAGATTTCCATTATTAAGGAAGAATACAAATCCATTAGAGACTTATGATATTAAATTCGAATATTATTCTATAAAGTGGGAGTTTTGGCACCAAATTAAAATTGAGAACTTGAACACTACAAAGTATGGTGGAGGGAAAGCTTTTTATTTCAGATATAAGGGAGAATACAGCCAGAGTGACCTAGAAGAGTCCAGAATAGGAAAAGAAGGTAGTATACTGAACACAGCCTGTAAACTGACCTGGGCCATGAGAGAAGAAAGAGTAAGAGATGAAGGAAAGAGGGAGATAATGCAAAGAGGAAAGAGCCAATAGACAATGGGTCAAAGGGGCCAAGAGATAGGACCAAGAGAGTGGGGACTGAGAGGATCAAGAGAATGTATGACTGAAATGTCAGGGTTATATAGGAATCCAAAACTGGAAAAAGAGAAGCCCATGAACTGAAGAAATTTAGGGGAGGAGATAGGGTGAGAAGAACTGAGAGGAGCCACAGATACAGTGAGCCTGGGCTAGCAGATACTTTGGTATGTTAATAGGCACTAGTTAGCCATTAGTCCTGAGTTTCTTTTGGACCTGAAACAAACATAACTCAATCATCTTTATTGAATTCATATTCATTTTTAACCTCACACAAGTAACTTTACTTTAGGGAGAGTATATACTATTTGAACTGATGCAAATATTTTGCCTGTCTAATATTTAAATGTGAATTTTACATTAAAAATTGATCTTGTCAACCAGTTTTACATGACTTTACTTAGCCTGCGTGAGGAAATGGAAATATTATCCATGTGAAGACACTGATGCATTTAATATTATGAATAGCAAAAGAAAAGAGGGGAACCATGAGAAGTAAAGAACAAACTAGATGGTGCCATGGTAGCAAGTTAGATGACCTGAAAATAGTGTGGTGGCAAGAGAAAAGGCAGTACTTTGCCTCTTTAAAGTTTTTTGTATAAAATGTTTATTTGTATTTTTGCAACAAGTTGATGGGAATTAGGAAGGATATAAGAGATACCAATGGTAGCATCTAAAGAGCTGTCTTGTCAGTCCTGTCTCCACTGTCCATCATAGTCATCGTGCATAGATATGATGGAGGACTATTTTTCTCCACTGATACTTTACATACACATTCTATGAAAATTAGTCCATAGGAATGAAGCTTCCAGATTAGTAGCCATTTGATTTCATCATGTTCTTTGACTCAAATGGTTGGTGTCTTCAGCAATGGGATCTGACTCTCAAGTTCTGAATAGTAATCAAGAGCAATAACAATAACCTATAATGCTGGGTGCAGGAGGTATCTGTGGGACCTTACTAGCCAACAAATCCAAACGGGGCACAGAACATTTTATGTGTTAGCTTCTGGTGTCACGTAGTGGCACTGTTGGCACCTATCCTTTTATAGGGTAATTCCTTTAAATGCTGTGTGAGTGTCTGCGTCTGTCTGTCTCTGTGCAAATGGTTTTTTTATATTTGTCTGTGTATGTGTGTGTGTCTGTGTGTTTGTATGTGTGTGTGTCTATGTGTGTGTGGAGTGTGTGTCTTAGGAAGCTTCTACATTTGTAAGTTTCTATATGTCAGTTTTCAAATGATTCAAAATAATTGTTTCTAGCTAATGCAAATTTAAATATTTTCTCAATAATTGAATAATATCTTATTGTGTAAATACATGGTATTACCATTATCTGTAATCAGTTGATGGATATCTAGACTGATTTTTAATAATTGGATATCCACTATTTGGTTATTATGAATAAAGTAGCAATGAACATGGATGTGGGAGTATCTCCACAGTAGACTATGGAGTCATTTGGGCATATGCCCAAGAGTGGTGTAGCTGCATGGTGTGGTATTTCTATTTCTATCTTTTTCAGGAAATTTTACACTGACTTGTGTAATGGCTGTACAGGTGTGTGTGTGTGTGTGTGTGTGTGTGTGTGTGTGAATTTGAATTCTACAGACTTTTAGGGTTGCTTTCTAAAAGTAGCATGAAATGACTGAATTTGGTGTTTTCAATAAAATGATTGGATTTGGTGTTTTCAGGTGACTATTGATAGACATGAAAGCACTAATTCTGAGAGTACTATCCTTCCTGCCTTGAGAAAATGTGGAGACAATTTGCCCATAAAATCTTAAAAATAGCATAGGTATTAACAGGGTTGGGATGTAGTAATAAATAAAGTTACCTATAACTCATGTCAATATGAGACTAGGAGACAGAAATAAGAAAAACATTGTATTCATGAACTGGGAATACCTTAGAATCAGTATCAGACCCAGAGCCTGGAGTGGAAGTAGAGTAGTAGTTACACATTAATTTTATGAATACGGACAAAATTAACTAGGATTTGTGCAAGGCAAGAGTAAATGATTCACTGAATGGGAATTCTATGCACCAATATGAAGGCCAGCAGTCTAGAGCAGTCCCTGTGTCTTAGAAGATCTACCTTGGCATATTCACGTGTGCAGGAGTAGTGGCTCTGAGGAAGTGCACCACCCACGTGAGTGTCTCTTAGAGTGGAAGAACTATTGGAAGCTTAGTCTGAGAGAGAAAAGGAAGCAGGCATTTCAGAACCAAAATTGGTTTTTAAAATCAGAAGAGAGCAGATCACGTTAATAAGAGCACCATATGGCTTTATCCATTGAAGGACATTTCCTTGCTTTTCAGAACAGGGCCCCCTGGAGCTGCATACCTGCTGTGCATAGCCTAGGGTTGTGTACTGTTGTTGGTATTAGTCGACGAACAGACACAAAAGAGCAAAAAATGAAATAAGTGCAAATATTTTTAAAAGAGCATACTTCAAAAGCTAGAGACATGCTGAAATATAGAATGAAAAAAATCAATCACTGTAACTTGAAGAGAAGAGAAAGCATGTGCAACTGCAGAAGTCAGAACAGAAACAGACAACTATGAAGAAATAAAATGTTAGCCCATCAAACTCTACCTATTCACTAAAAAAAACAAAGCAAATAAAACTCCTCTCAATATTATCTCTCAATTACAAAATACTCTCACTTGACGAAAAAAAGAGAAAAAGAATGAATGATAGAAATTATAAGAATGAAAACAATGGAAATTCACTAAATGAAGAAAATATTACTTGGGAGAAATTCTATGACAACATAGAACACAGGGGAAGAGAATATAAAATAGATCCTGGAATCAATGAAGAAGAAGAAGAAGAAGAAGAAGAAGAAGAAGAAGAAGAAGAAGAAGAAGAAGAAGAACAAATAGTGAGAAAGAAGTAGGATTTAAAACTTAAATTTCAAGGGAAGAACATCTGTACTAAGAAGAAAGGAAACATCTATGTGTGTGAGAACAATTACAAATGTGAAGAAAATGATAGAGAATGACTGATTCTGAACACTTGCTTGATGATATTTGAAGGTTTGAAGATCAGAAAACAGTCTATTATGGAATACAGAATAGAGAGAAAACAGTGTGGTGTACATTGTCTCAGATAAATATCACCAGAGAAAAACTAAAAATGTGCATCAAGAATTTCATATCTGGTTAAATTTCTTTGCATTCTATAGAACCAGGAAACGCCTAATATGGCTTCAGTGTTTTGTTTAGTTTTCCATCCTGAGGCACATGCTAGAAACCAAACTTAGTGTAAGATATTCTTAAATGACTGAAGACACTCTACTTTAAGCAACATGTATGTACTTGTAATATAACCTATAATGTATTAGAATTAACTAAGAATGAAAGTTTAAGTCAATGGGGCCCAGAAAAGTCAGAGAAATTTATTGTGAAGTGAGGGTTGGGAGTTAGCTGTTATATACATCTAGAAAAACCAACACAAACTGGTTGAAGAACAACATAACCACAGACATTTACCTAATTTAACTAAAACAAAAGGACTGAACATCAAATGATTCTATTAACATTTTTAACCACTTTTCCATTCTTATTAGGGCTCCCAAACAGGTTTATTATGTCCCAAATCAGCAGGAAGTCATTTCAAGAGAGCAACGTTCCAACCCCAGAAGGTGGGGAGGGTGTTTCTCCCACCTTTTGTCATTTGATGGATAATAGAAAATCTTGTTATTTAGGGGAAGAGACTACAAGCTGTTAAATGGTCTTGTTAAATGGGTTTTGGAGGTTAGACCCAGGGACTTCTTTTTCTTTTCTGTATCCTTTCTCTCCTATGTAGGAATGAACAGACTTGAGAAAAAATGGGACACAGACATAGTATAGGAAAGAGCAAGTAAAAATGACAGATTATTGAATATGCCCTTATACCTTTGTATGTTGATACAAAATTAATATTATATTTGGCTAAATTGGTATTGATCATTGTATATTAATGCAAAATTAAGATTGTATAGGGCTACATCGGTATTGATCTTTGTATATTGATACAAAATTAAGATTATATTTGGCCACAATGGTATTGACCCTTGTATATTGATGCAAAATTAAGATTGTATTGGGTTACATAGGTATTGATCTTTGTATATTGATACAAAATTAAGTTTATATTTGGCCACATTGGTATTGATCTTTGTATATTGATACAAATTAAGGGTAACACTTTTTAAAGGTATTGTACCTAGTAATGCTTAAAAATGAAATGTGAAGTTTTGGCCTTTTGCTACCAACCGTCATAAACTGTTTAGGATAATTAAGAAATGCAAACTAATAGTCATGCCAATGTGTCGTTTTGTTAGGTACTATGACAGTCTATCACAGTTATTTTCTAAGCTAATCAGAAATCAAGTTGCTAAGAGACAAGCAGCAGTTGCTTATCTAAATATAACAGATAGATAGGGCATCTTCAAAGACCTCAAGAGATCCGCAGAATATGGCATTCAAAGATGTTTTCTTAACTTAAGATTTTTTGATATCGAGACATGTCAGCTCCTGACAGCACCCCCTATTCTACTCCAAGTAGAAGATGAACATTGAAGAATCTCCAGTGGGAGATGGTTGAATTAGTGTCAAGCCTATCTCTTGGCAAGAAAAACCCCTTGCTTCAACTGTAGACAGAATGCTGTCCAAAAAGGACAAAACTTAGAAGCAGGTAAGTCAACAGCCTTGCTCTGCCAAGACAGGGTAGGCAAGTCCTTCATAATTCCTGCTCTACAATCAATGTCTGTCAGAGAAACTCGGCCAAACGGCTGAAGATTGATGCTGTAATGTATGGAGAGAACATGGGAACTGACCAGACAGCCACTGGTATGGTATGCCATTTCTTAGTTTTGGAAGCTGCGGGCCCTGCACTTCCTATAAAATCAGATATATTTATCTTTCTCAGGTCTCTGAGGTGGTTGAAAAATAGATAGCTAGAGTCTCATAGTTAAATTTTGAGTTGTTTAGGAATCAAGACAGTGTTCTGGATCTAAGAAGACGTTTTTAAAATTGTGATGCAAGTTAGTATGAAAGCTGAGTTAGATATAGAACTTTAAACTCATGGAGATGGTTAGATAGTAGAATGTTAAAGTCAGGTGCCAAATACATATGGACTGGACATTGGGAATGTATGCTAAGCCATATAACTCTCATAATTGTGGCCTATTTAAAAAAAAGTGAAGTTAAAATTTAAATGTCACCCTTAGTTTCAACCCAAAATCAAACAAGTGAAACATGAAAATCATGATGATATATCAGTTATTTCTACCTGTGGACACAGCAGAATAATGTGACACAATGCAACTTCATTCTTTCATTCTTGACTTAGACCATGAAGTGACTGATGTTAAAAAGCAAGAAACGTTGCTCTTGGATTCATCTTCAATGATATTTAACCTTTCCCAAGAAAACCATCTAAAGTGTGGAGGGAGGTGAGTAGGTTCACAAAAACAAGAAATGGGGTTCTTGGTCCATGTGTTGATCTTGACTCCATCATTAAAGTACATTCTACCATTTCTTTCATCACTGCGTATGGATTACTGTACCCTCTAGCATACATTACACATAATGATCATGTTCACTGCAACTACTCAGACCAACTTAGAGTGTAATGTTAACAACTATTACCTCAACTTAATATGGAAAAAATGAATAAACTATGGTACTTTTATGTTAAAGTCTTTTCCTCTTAAATAGACTCGATTATTTATCCTTCCTTACCTGACAATGGAGATAATAAATGCATATATTAGGAAATTTTCTGTGTAGAATTTTAAAACAGAAATCTTATATTTCTTCTAACCTCTTCCCCAATTCATATTTCTATTCCAGTAAGAGAGCTTCACTTTCAAAGAAGTATTACAGGGTTACTATTAACATCTTAAAAACTCATTAGTGAATTAAAAAGAAGTATTTCTTCACCTATCAAGATTACCCCATTATTAATGTTCACTAATCATTCCAGTTTTCTGTGAGGATTTGGTCTTTGTTTTGTTTGCATTATGAATTAGTATTTTTGTTTTTGTCTCATAATAACTCTGTGACTTAAGGTAATATTTTTCCTCTCATATATTTGACAATTAAGTTATTTGATTTTAGTTTATATTTTTCAAGGTAATTATTAAAAGTAATCTTTACATATAGCATACAACGGCATTATATAATACTGGATTTTAATTCCATTTGTAGAATTCCTTTTTTAAAAAAGCTACTATTATTTTGAAATTTACATGGAATTTGTTTCTACAGGGTCCATATCATGATTCATCATGGAAAAAAGCCTCAACCAAATTGAAGTATTTTAAACAGTTTCTTCTCTAACCACAATGTAATCAAATTATAAATCAATAATAGAAAAATATGTAAATATCTAGAAATTAAATATCCCCCCTTAGTCATCCATAGTTCAAGGAATAAAATGTAAGAGGAAAAATATTCAATTGAATGAAAAAGAAAATACAAGAATCAAAGAGCTGATTTTTGAAAAGCAATTAAAACAGTCTTCTAAACCCTAACATGATTGACATGAAAACAGCAAAGGAACAAATTACCAGAAATAAAAGAAGATTTACAGGCTTGCATAAATGAAAAGGATGATAAGGTTTTGCTAGAAACAATTTTACATACATCTACCTGGACATTCTTGCAAAATTCACTATTTCCTCAAAAGATACAAGCTACTTTAATTCAAACACCCTGAAACAGATAGCTTCAATATCCCCATGTCCATCAAGGGAAATGTATTTGTAATTTGAATTATCTTCCCCAAAATCTCAAGGCATAGAAATTTTATAGAGATTCTGCAGAATATTTCAACATACTTTAATAGCATAACCTCTTCAGAATGCTTTTCATAAGACTGATGAGGAGGAAAAGAGACTGAATTCAGCTATTTTAACCTATTCATTGATATCAAAGAAAGCTTGTGGAAACATGCTACTAATGAGTATGGATGGCAATTCTTACTAAAAAAAAAAAAAACAGTGCACTTGAATACAAAGTATAAGAAAGAACAATTCAATAAATTGTTATAAAAAGAAATATATGCCATCATAATGAATAAATTCAGTTAAAGTAATGCAGAAAAGGCATTGCCACAACCTATCAAAACTTCATAATAAAAATGTTAAGAAAGAAAAAAAAAACTAACAAAGATGTCCTCAGCTTGTTAAATAATACTTTATGAAGCCCTTCAGCTAGCACTATAGCTAATACTACCTACCCATTGTGCCTTTCTTCTTCAGGTGGGATACAAACCAGAGATTCCTACTATTGTTGATGGAAGTTTTAGGCAACAAAAAGAATATAAAAGCATGTAGGTTGAAAAGAATAACACAAAACCATTCCTAAAGAAGAATTAAATCACACACACACACACACACACACACACACACACACACACACACACACGTGTGTGTGTGTGCGCGCATGAGAAAGAGAGAGAGAGAGAGAGAGCTAAGGATCTAACCAAAAAGTCCCAATGCTAAATAGAGATTTCTCTATGAATACAGAATAAGAAAAAAAACTAAAGAAAAAGAACAAAAACAAATAAATTCTATTTTACATACTGGTAATAGACACACAGAAACTCATCTTATTGTCATTCCTCCCAATTTAAAACTTTTTGGTGTATTTATAGCAACGTATGCATTAAGCTTGGATTCCTAAATTTACCAAAAGTTAAAGAAACAAAAGAAGATGCATGAATAGAAAGACACAATGCAGTCAAGATTGGAAGCCAGAGAACTAATGAAGCCATGTATCTATAGGGTAGTATATAAGTTAATTAAAGATCTGTCAGTGTTTTAATTACAATTCTTGTAACTATACGTTTTATTACTGTAAAAAAATGCTATGGAACTAGAATCAGAATTCAAAAATAAAATGAATTTAAGATTTACAAGTACAGTAATCAAAATTATGTTATATTCAAAAAAGAATAGACATAGGCAATAGGATGGAATGGAAAAATAAATAAATAAACCCACCGAGTTTTGAACCAATGAATTTTGACAAAGGTCAGAAAGTAGTATGCAAAGTCGGGCTGTGGTGGCGCATGCCTTTAATCCCAGCACTTGGGAGGCCAGCCTGGTCTACAAAAGCGAATCCAGGACAGCCAGAGCTTTTATACAGAGAAACCCTGTCTCGAAAAACAAAAAAACAAAAACAACAAACAAACAAACAAACAAAGAAACAAAAAAGTAGTTTCCGGTTAATTTAGAAGATATCTGTGATAAACTATGGTAATACCTAATAAAATGACATGGTTAAATGACTATTAGTTTGCATCTCTTAATTATCCTAAACAGTTTGTGACAGTTCTTATCAAAAAGCTAAAACTTCACATTGCATTTTTAAGCTTTACCTATGTACAATACCTTAAAAGGGGTTAACCTTAATTTTGTATCAGTATACAAAGATCAATACCAATGTAGCCAAATATCTAATTAGTGATGCACATGAATGGATGAATGAGAGTTCCACTGTCCCTACCCTAACCAGGGAAACCACAGCCAAGGGAATGGGTACTTCTGTATAATCAGATATATTTATCCTTCTCAGGTCTCTGATATGGTTGAAGACTAGATAGTTATAGCCTCACAGTTAATTTTAAGTTGTTTAGGAATTAAAAGGATGTTCTAGGTTTAAGAAGATGTTTTTAAGTTGGTAATGCAAGTTAGGATGTAAATTGAGTTACGTATAGAACTTTAAACTCAAGGAGATAGATAGATAATAGAATATTAATATCAGTTGCCAAATATGTATGGACTGGACATTGGGAAAGTATGTTATACCTTACAATTTTCATGATTGTGACCTAATTATTATAAAAAAGAATTATGAGTTCTGGGAGAAGGGGTAGAGGGTGGAAGGATAGGGCCAGGAAGGATGGAGGGAGGTTACTGTGATGGAGTTGTAACTTGAAGTAGTAAATAAACATTAAAAAAAGAAAGTAGTTTCACAAATGAAAGATAGTAGCTTTTATGAGTGTTATAGGGAAAACTGGATATCTCTAAATAAAATAAGGACCCTTGGACAAAATCTCATGCCTTACACAAAATTAAGCTAGAAATAAGTCATATATAGAAGGAATAAAACCATATGACTTGTAGGAGGAAAATTTCTGGACTCTTGGTCTTGGTAAAAATTCCTAGACTTGGTATTAGGAGGTTTAACATGGAAGAAAAAGTAACCAATGAAGTATATTCCACCAATATGAATACCTTTATTTCCATGAATATTTTCCCTAAATGTATGAGAAAGCAAGTTTTTTCCCCTTTTTCCTTTTTCTTTCTTTTTTTAAATCACATATCCTTAAAAAACTTGAAGGAGTTGGGGAAGCAGAATATATAATAAGAATATATTGCATGGAAAATCTATTTTCTTTCTCTTTTTTCCCAATTAATATCTCAATCAAATTCCCCTCTCTCCTCCCTCCTGTTCCTACCCTTTCTCGCTTTCCCTTGTCTCAACTGTGTTCTTCTCCTCATGAGGGAAGCCCCCACATATCAACCCCCTCCCCCAGTTCATTTGTCATGTGAGGGCTAAGAGCTTATCTTGTACTGGGGCTTCATATGGCATTCCATCTAGGGTAAGGTGTTCCACTAACATGCAACAGGGTCCATGAATTGCTGCTGGGAGGAGATTTTCATAGCATAATTATGCTAGGTTCCTGTCTGTTTGACTCTGTGGTTTTTAGGGTGGTTGTCCTGTGCTATACGATTAATATCCACCTGTAAGAGAGTACATACCATGTGTATCTTTCTGTGTCTGAATTAGGTCACATAGGATGAGCTTTTCTAGTTCCTTCCATTTGGTTGCAAATTGCATGATTTCCTTGTTTCTGTTAGCTGTATAGTATTCCATTGTGTAAATGTACCAGTTTTTTTTTTAATCCATTCTTTGGTTGAAGGACATCTGGGTTGTTTCCAGTTTCTCACTACTAAGAATAAAGTTGCTATGAACATTGTTGAAGTAATGTCCTTGTGGTTTGATGCGCCCAGGAGCAGTATGGCTGGATCTTGAACTATTCCCAATTTTCTAAGATATTTCCAGATTGATTTCCAAAGTGGTTGTACAAGTGTGCACTCCCACCAGCAATGGAGGAGTGTTTCGCTTTCTCCACATCCTCATAAGAATGTGCTGTCTTTTGAGTTTTTTTATCTTAGCCATTTTGATGGGTGTAATATGAAATCTCAGAGTCGTTTTGAGTTGCATTTCCCTGATGACCAAGGATGTTGAGCTTTTCTTCAAGTGCCTCTTACCCTTTAGAGATACCTCTTTTTTGAATTCTCAGTTTAGCTCTATACCCCACTATTGGATTATTTTAATTGTTGGTGTTTGATTTCTTGAGAAGATGGAAAGATCTCCCATGTTCATGAATAGGTAGGATTAACATAACAAAATGGCCATCTTACCAAAAGCAATATACAGATTCAATGCAATTCCTATCAAAATACCAACACAATTCTTTTCAGACTTCAAAAGAAGAATTCTCAACTTCATATGGAAAAACAAAAAATTCAGAATATCTAAATCAATCCTGTACGATAAAAGAATATTTGGAGGTATCACCATCCCAGATTTCAAGATATACTACAAATATAACATAAATCAATAGCAATTAAAACAGCATGTTACTGGCATAGAAACAGACTGCTTGATCAATGGAAACAATTAGAAGACTCAGAAATAAATTCACACACCTACAGTCACTTAATTTTTGACAAAGAAGCCAAAGCCCTGCTATGGAAAAAGGACAGTATCTTCAACAAATGGTGTTGGTCTAACTGGATGTCAACATGTAGAAGAATGCAAACTGAACCCATGTTCATCACCTTGCATAAAACTTAAGTCCAAGTGGATCAAAGACCTTAACATAAAATCTGACACATTAAATCTAATAGAAGAGGAAGTGCAGAAAAGCCTCGCACTCATTGGCACAGGTGACAACTTCCTGAACAGAACAGTAATAGCTCTAAGGGTAACAATCAATAAATGGGACCTTATGAAACTGACAGCTTCTGTAAGGCAAAGGACACTGTCATTTGAACAAAACATCAACCTACAGACTGGGAAAAGATATTCACATCCTACATCCAACAGAGGGCTAATATCCAAAATATTTAAAGAAAAAATATATTTTTAATAGAAGCAAAATAGAAAAAGAAACCAGGTTCAGAGCATATAAAGAAACCTTCAAATTCTGTAGTATGAAAGCGATTAGTCTAGTGACAAGTGAGACTGTTACACAAAGAGATGCTTCACAGGGCAGAAGAAGAGCAGCATCACTTCTCTGAGAGCATCAGAGAATTCAGATTTATGCTTCAGTGAGATAGTCAAACAACTACAGTAAAAATATAATGGCAGTTGCCAGCACTCTTGAGGAACTCAGTTTTCTCATTTATAGTAGGTAGGAAAGCAAAATCGTTCAACCTCTCCAGAGATTGCCTGACAATGCCAGCTGCTGCACTCCTGGTCATTTATTCATGCCCAAGAGGGAAAACTAGCTTTTGTTTAATAATAAACATGCATATGATAGTTCAGGGCTATTTTTTTCTTTATATCTCAACCCTGGAGACAACTATTATGGTTTACAATAGGAATATATATTAATACTAAGGTATATTGTTATTATGGAACATTATTTGTGAGTAAAGGTAAATAAAAAGTATACATTGCTGATAAATGAAATAACTTGGGTGGAGCTAGGGGACATAAATATTCAACATCCAAAGGTAACATAGTATAGACTCTACCACTTTAGTATTCTGGACACATATGTAACTAAATGCGGGAGTGGTCTCATGAGGAGGGGTAGTAAAGGGGTAGCCTAGGGGATTTCTTTGTGGTGAAGAAACAGTGGTGTATCTTTTATGGTGCTGCTGTCATAAATCTACTCCAGTTACCAAGTGCCAGAGAGCCACAGACACAGTCTCAATGGCAATCTGTTGATGCCATTTTTGTTCTATGACCACAATGGTTGTATCCATAGGGAACATGACAGACCACTCAGAATCATCTCCTCAATTCTCATGAATTTGTAATTATCCCATAATGAAATGCTTAACAAATATGTGCTACTTTTTGTGGCAGTTTTATTTACAGTGCCAAAAATAGTTAAATGTATAATTAGCACACAATAATTAGAAATGGTAAACATGACAGCACTACATGCACTTTGAACGGGTAGTTCCATGTACTCAATGATGTGTTTCCACTTCATCTTTCTCTAGTACCATTTTCACTTTCACTAGCCAGATGTTGTTTTAAGACCTTATGCATTTCAAAGCAGCAGAAATATGCCATCTTTAAGATGGTTTCACAGACATAGTGTGCAGTCACCAGCAGAGGTACCCTTAATTAACCAATGGCATAATGGCCTTTGGCTGCTGATCATTAATTTTCAATTTCTCTCTCACCTCTCCTCTGCCCCAGGATCCTTCATGGACATTTAGAATTGTCTGGTTTCTTTTCTATTTTTTCTCACTTTGTTTATTTTTTTCTTTTTTTTTCATTTCAATTTGAATAGTTTCTACTGCTATCTCCATAGTGATTAATCATTATTTGTGATGTATTCAATCTCTTGTTAACCTTATCCCTTATAATTTTTGCATTACACATATTTTTTCATCTCTAGAAGTTCTACTGGAGTCTTTAACAAAGCTCCAGTATTTTTTCAACTTCCTGAGAATTTGGGTTATATTTATAGTAACTATTTTAATATCTCTCTCTACTAACTCTATTATCTATGTCATATCTAGGTCTGTTTTGATTGATTGAGCTTTTTCTTCAATATGAGTCACATTTCTGCCTCTTAGCAAGGCTAGTTATTTCAGAATGATGGTGGAAATTATATAATTTGAGTTCTGTGCTATTTGTTCATTCTTATGAAAAAATTGAATTTGACTCTGTGATGCAGTCAAGTAACTTGGAAATGGTTGGTTCCTTTATAGATCAAGTTAAAGTTTCAGGGTCATGATATCCGAACTTAGTGAGACTACCTGACACCTATACCCCCTGTTCTGTGCCCTCTGTGTCTAGTGAATGACCATCAGGAATCTTCTGCTGTTTGTCTTTCAGGCTTCTTTTCTTCACTTTGGACTGTTTCACAGTGCTTAAAAATGCTCCACAAGAGCTATTCGGTGTTTTATATTCAAGAAGAAATGAGGGCAGCACCCACCTCTATTCTACATACTATCTGAACCCTGCAGACAATGAGACAGACATCACAAGGTCAGCCTGACATTTGTCTCTGTGCAGATCACTGCCCTAGCTGGATAATCTCCAAAGTCTGATGGCTAGTGCTTAAATTAAAAACAAAAACAAAAACAGCAGATAGGAGGGCGAGGGGGAAGATGATAGGAAGGTGGGACCAGGAGGAGGAAGAGGGAGGAGACTATGATTGAGATGTAACTTGAAGAAATAAATAAATTTAAAAAAATGTCATGACTCTGTGGTTGTTTAGGGAAGGCGGTGAAGTCACTTCCTAGTCATCATTCATGGCATCCATGAGGTTACTTATCTCTCTTCATTCCTCCCCTGTCAGGATTTCTAATGAGAGTGGCATATTTATAATCAGTTATGCCATGTAGCACAAATGGACTTCTTTGATGTTCAATATTGTTTTAAGTTCCCTTGTTGCATATTCTAGGGTTGAGTGGCCATTCACTTCAGTGCTAAATAGCATTCTTTTGGTTGGATGCACTATAGTTTGTTCTTCTTGATCGCAAGTGACTTTTGGCACTTTTGAATAAAACTGCTGTGAATATCCATGTATAGATGTATTTGGGTCGCTATGTATTTTCAGTTGCTGGAGCATGTGATAATATGTGCTCGGTTAAGTATAAAACTCCTGAATTTTCTTCTATTGCATTCTATCAGCAATGAATGAATTTTCTCCTTGTTCCACATCCTTGACAGAATTTGATGTTACCCAAATTGTATTCTCCTTCTATCCCAGTAGATGTGTTGTGGTGTCTCATTGTGCTACCCTACACTCATCCTGATGAAATATGTGGCATAACACCTTTTCATGCTCTCATTGTATAGCTTTATGTCTTCTTTGTTGAGGTTGCATTGTCTTTTATGGCTAATTCAGAAGTTACAAGATGTCGTATCCATATTACAGGCATCAAAAATCTCCCCACACTTAAGAAAAAAGATCACAGAGCCACCTCTGGATGGGAATGTGATAAAGTCAAATTGTGAAAGAACATGCTGACAGGAAGTCTTAGACAGATAATTTTTGGAAATAAACCTGTAGAGGAATCTCAAATAAGACAGAACAGGGCATGAAAGAGTGTTTATAAAACTGGAGTAAATACATTGAAGGCAATAAATATATTTGGAAAGGGATTTTTAGAATAATTAGCTAATAAGAACTAAGTTACTGAACATACTATTATTTCAAATGTTGATTCACAATACCAAAGGGCAAGAGACCATTTTCCCAAATCTTGGTCATATTTGCCTTTCCTCCCTTCTAATCCGTCTATAATGACATCCATCATAAGTTCCTGTTGTGAATAGGAAGGCAACGAACATTGCTGTGCAAGGGTCTGTAAGGAAGTTGGATAGGCCTAAAGTGATCTCATTTTAATAGTTACCTAAAATTATACACAATACATTGTGTGTGTTAATGTATATTGTAGCATTTGGGATCAAAAGACTCTCTACATGAACCATATACTAACAAAAGCCAAGCACCAGGCATGGGAAGTCTCCTTTGGAATGGTTGTTCAGGGTAATCTAAGTGACTCTTAAAATATTATAGACAATTTGTTCTTGTCTTTGGTTGAGTAACACACACACACATGCACACATGCATGCATGTGTGCGTGTGTGTGTAGATGTGTGTGTGTGACAATAAAATGAAAAAAGAAGCTATTAATTATAAATTGAGCAGAGAGAAGGAGGCATTGAACTAATTGGAGAGGGGGGAGACTTTGGAGGGGTTGGAGGAAGGAAAGGGAAAGGGAAAAGTGATATTTTAATTAAAAATGATAAGACTGAAACCAAAATATTGTTTATATATATGTATATATATACATATATATATATATTAGTAACTGTAAACTGTTATATTAGGCCAGCAGAGCAGCCGACAGTGGCTTGGCAGGAAGCCTATAGGCTGGCCTTAGCTGGAGGCCTGTGGCAAGAGGTCTGTAGGCCTGGCGGGCCTTTTCTCAACAATTACATGATTAAATACCTTTTAATGTTTCAATGTTTAGGCCTTAGCTGAAGAGACTCTCAACTATCTAATCTAAGTTAACCATACTACCTAATCCTAACTAGCTATGTGGCTTATGTACCTTCAGAGGTACACCCAGACTTCCTTTTGCTTGCGAGTCCTGGCAGAAAGAGAGCTTCCTCTGTGTAATCCCAGGGTTCCTAAATTTCTCCCAGGAAGTTTTGCCTTCCTATACTATTTTGGCCCAGCTAATTGGCCATCAGTGACTTTTATTAACCAATTAGAGAGTGCCTCAGAAAGGGCAGTAACCAGACCTCTGAGCACTGAAATCAGCCTCTGAGAACCAAAGTACAAGACCTTTCTCCAACACAAGACCATTTCCTCCATATACCTATTCTAGCACCAAAATAGATTTTGAACCTTTGATGCTAAAAGCAGTTCCTGTGAAGGTTATAAAGCCTTTGTGGCATCCATTATTTATTTAGAAACACTGTGTTGTGAATTAAGTTCTGTGTAAGATTTGTTCTCATTCAAGGGGATGAATTTTTCAAAGAATAGATTTATAATAAGTGGAGGCAATTTTTCCTTTATATAAAGAAGTCACTTTGGGGTCAGTGTCATTTAGAAGAGGTTAGAGCTTGTGGCCAGGCACTTTGGTTATTAATTTTGAAGAGACCTTAGGGAACTGAAACAAACACACCGTCTTGCTAAGTATTGACTTTTTGTGCCTTCTCCTGATTCTACAAAGGTCTCTTTCAGGTAGCATAGGTCTTCAGGGGTGACAAGGAGCAGTGACCCTGTTCTGACTGACTGACAGAAGTTGCATAGATGTTAAGTCTATGCAAAGTTCTTTACCTCTAGACTTCGGTCCCAAAAAGCTGGGAAAAGTTTTCTCATATATAAAAGGTCAAAGTTTAAAAAGAAGAGAAATAAACCAGAGCCTTATACTGGCAGTCCTCCCTCTGAGGCCCTCCTTTTCTTCATTTCTTGACTTTGCTGATATTTTCGTGCATTTCTCAGGTCTAAATGTCAGGAATCCGAATTCAAAGTGAAATGTTACTCTTACTTATGAATGCTTCTCTTCCCAAGAGTTCCAAAGCCTAACTTCTAGATTCTATTTTTACCGTCCTCACTGTGGAGAGTGATGTGTTTTTATTGATTGATCCACTTGAGAAATTTCCTTTTCTATAAGCTTGGCATGACTTGATGTGGGGTAGAGCTGGGTGATCACTAGCTTCACTATCTAGAGAGGCATTTTCCAAGGAGAGAGCCTGGAATGGTTGTACAGTCCCTAGTGTTCCCAGAAACTCTAGTTCTTAAAGGAGCTGCGGAGGTCTCTGAGCAAAGTCTTCCAGTCCTACCTGATATCTACCTGAAACTCACAGCTTTCATTAGTGCCATATGTTTTCTTTCACTGCTGTACAAAATAGATACTCTAATCACAAGTTCTGTTTAAGCTTTTCTTTTAATTTTGATCTCATCTCCAGCATCACTTACTCAGAAAATTCTTTTTCCTTTGCTTCCAAAGCCATGATTCAGATTGAAGCTGTTCCTTGATTCTTACAGAATGTGTGTGTGTGTGTGTGTGTGTGTGTGTGTGTGTGTGTGTGTGTGTGT
>CAJQZJ010032395.1:4177485-4239507 GCA_907164525.1 Lophiomys imhausi | reverse complement strand
TGTGTGTGTGTGTGTGTGTGTGTGTGTGTGTGTGTGTGTGTGTGTGTTTTGCTTTATGAGATTTATATCTTTGGGTACTGTTTTTTGAACCTTAGGTATTTTGCATAGCTGTGAAACCTTTCAGAAACTTCTTGTATCAAACTTATATCACTAGTCACCATAGTAAAGTTAGGATTAGTGTGTTAAGATTAGACAGAGGGTGAGGCAGACAGACAGCTGTTGTACCTCAGGGTTAGGTTTAGGATTAGACAGAAAGACAGTCAGGCAGGCATACAGAAAGAGTGTGAATATGCAGAGGATACAGTGCAGTGTCAAGTGTTTGCCTGCCGTATATGAGACCCTAGGTTCAATTGCTAGTAATGTACCTAAAGTATATTTTCAATTTATAGCTGCCAAGGAAAGATACAAATGAGTTTTTATCCTTTTTTTTCCAATCTCTGTTGAATAAATCAGAAAAGATACAATTTAAAACGTAGGTAGCTTCTCATGACTTTGCTGGTCTATACATTGTATGACCATTAAGCTCCATCTGACCATTCCCAGTCAGATTCTGTGAAAAGCAGACTCTTTCTGAAAGGTTATGAAATATAACTTTAATCAAAACTGAACAAACTGTGAAGATCTCCTCAGAGTGAGATCTGTATGTAGATTTGTAGTCTCACTATCTTCTCTCCTTTAATACCCTATAGTAATATCATGACTTAGTCCCTCCACAGTAGCCAAGTAGATACTGCTACAAGGCATCCTGAAAATACACTTTAGGCATTTTTTTTTTTTTTGGTTTTTCGAGACAGGGTTTCTCTGTGTAGCCCTGGCTGTCCTGGACTCAATTTGTAGACCAGGCTGGCCTCGAACTCGCAAAGATCCGCCTGCCTCTGCTCAGGCATTTTTGCTCTAGAAATTTTTATTTGAAACTTCCAGGTGTCTTTGCATAAGCATAAAATTAAGTACTTATCCCTATATACAGATGGCATTGGGTTTGATCACCGTATCTTTAATTTTTTTTATAAATTTTTATAACTAAAAATAATACTGGGGGATATTATTGAGTGAGTTCAATGTTAAATTAGTTGATATTATTGATGGTGTGTGTGTTTCAAAATAGTAGCTTTTCGTGTAATTGTTATAATTTATTCCCTCATACATAGGAAAGGACACAGTGAAATTCTGTACTTTTGAGGCAATACGTCCTCTGCCTCTGCCAGACTTACATGATCAAAGGCACCTTAACAATCTTTTGTGTGTAGAATGTATAGAAAAGAGCTGGGAAACTAAGGTAAATTTCTTGCATGTCTGCAGGTTCCAATATTTTCTTATCCCCTGTTAGCATAAAATAAGTCTTGTGATTTACCACACATTTCTGTTAATGGTGTTCAACACTATTTGCCTCAATATGTTAGTACTCAGATCTCATCTGTTTTTTGAGAACATGCCTGTAATGGATAATCTTGGTTATCATCGTGGCGTACCTGGGATAGGAAACATCAATAGAGGAACCATAGCCATCAGACTTGCCTGTTTGGTTATTTGTATAGTACTTCCTTGACGTCTAAGTGAAGTAGGAGGGCCTGGGACATTGTGAATGGGCCTGGGCTGTATAAAAAAAGGAATCAAGAGGGTGCTCTGGATCTAAGAAGATGTTTTTAAAATTGTGAGGCAAGTTAGTATGAAAGCTGAGTTAGATATAGAACTTTAAACTCATGGAGATGGTTAGATAGTAGAATGTTAAAGTCAGGTGCCAAATACATATGGACTGGACATTGGGAATGTATGCTAAGCCATATAACTCTCATAATTGTGGCCTATTTATTTCTGCTGTTTTGTATTGTATTTATTGTTATGAGAGAAAGAGCCATTTGTTGGACTGAAAAGGGGGAGCTGTTGGGGGAAAAAGATCTACCTTAAACTTAAAAAAGAGGGTAGAGGATGGGGGGTTGAGGGGGAAGAGGGTGGGAGGGTGGGACAGGAGGTAGGAGTAGGGAGGGGATTGTGAATGAGATGCAACTTGAAGAAATAAAAAATAAATTATATATATAAAAAAAAAAAAAAAGAAAGGAGCCGGGCGGTGGTGGCGCACGCCTTTAATCCCAGCACTTGGGAGGCAGAGGCAGGCGGATCTTTGTGAGTTCGAGGCCAGCCTGGTCTACAAAGTGAGTCCAGGACAGCCAAGGATACACAGAGAAAACCTGTCTCCAAAAAACAACAAAAAAAAAAAAAAAAAAAAGGAATTGAGCAAGCTAGGAGAAGGAAACCAGTCAACAGCATTCCTCCATGGTCTGCACTTCAGGTCTCATCTCCATCTGCATTTCAAGTCTCATCTCCATCTGTCTTCCCCGACTCTCCTTAGCGATGGACTGTAAAATAGACATGCAAGTCATTAATCATCTCCATCTGTCTTCCCCGACTCTCCTTAGTGATGGAGTGTCAAATAGACATGCAAGTCACTAATTATACCTTTTCTTTTCTCAATTTGCTTTTGGTTATAGTCTTTGTCACAGCAACAGGAAGCAAATTAGAGCAGAATTTGGTTAAAAAAAAAAAAAAAGAATGTTACTTTATTGGACCTAGCCATGTTATTTATGTGGGGAGGTTTGTGGAAGGATTTTGGAACATGGGGCTGGAAAATCCACTCAGTGGTCAGAGCGCAATGGGATGCTCTCTGCAAGCTTAGAAGATAAGAGTGTTTCAAGCAGTGAAGATAAACACTTATTAGGGTACTGAGAAAAGCAATGATAATATCAGGGCTAATCATGTGATTAATTTTGGATTAAAAAATTTTTGGAAACTAAGCCTTTACTTGGACAATGGATTGTTGGTTAATTGGAACTGAAAAATTATCTTAATTATGAAGAGACAGGCATCATTGTGATCAAGTGTCCTGGGAAGTATTTCTTCAGTGTCAGCACATAAAGGTTGTGGTTCAGAGAGGCTAAGGCTGTATCTCAAACTGAAGCCAACCTGGTATTGTATAAGAATTTCCCACTTAATACTGGTTTGTGGAGCATGGAAGCTGCAGGATTGAAGGACTCACAGTGAGAAGCTGAGGCTTGTAGCATGAGAGGCCAACGGCTATTGGTGAAGGAAGGTGCAGCCTCAGTTATAGTGGAGACACCAGTACATTAGAGGTACCAGAGCTGTAGGGTGAGAGAGGGTAGAGGGTGGGAAGGTGGGAATGGAAAGGGTGGAAAGAGGGCACTGTGATGGAGATGTAACTTGAAATAATAAATAAACATTAAAAAAAGAGAACAAAAGCAGGAGGGGAGTGGAGTTAGCCCAACCAACAAAACAAGCTGTGTATAGTGTAAAACCAGAAAAGTGGAGCTGCTCAAGCTTTTTGGAGTCCAGAAGATCATGTATGAGTCCAAGATGCTGGACATTGACTACAACATTTTAACTATACTGCTGGTCTTTGGTTTTGCCTAAGTGTGATTGTTTACGTCTTGGTTCTTTCCTTTTGGAATAAGAAAAGACTTTATGTGTTTGTGATTTTACAGAAGCCCACAGTTAAGACTTTTGATATTTTAAAAGAGATACTGAACTTTAAACCATTGGAATCTTTAAAGATTGTGGGAGTTTTAAAGTTGTACTGTATTTTAATATTAGTGAATTAATACAGAATCTTGGAGGCAGGAACAGAAAGGACATAGATAAAGCTGATTTTTTTATATAAAAGATCACAAAGGGTGAACTTGCAATACATAATTTCAGGTGTCAACTTAACACACTCTGGGAGTAGAAACTTCAGTTTAGGAATTGTCTTCAACAGAGTGGTTTGTGGGCATAATTGTGAATATTTTCCTGATTGACAGTTGATTTAAGATGGCACAATCCACCAGTTCCTTTCTTAGAAAAGTGGGCCTGGACTGTATAAGATATGTACTTAAGCAAGCCACTAAGCAGCATTCATTTGTGGTCTCTGTTTTAATTCCTGGTTCCAGGTTTTAGCCTTGAGTTCCTACCTTGACTTCCCTTGATAACCTGTAAGTCGAATAAGCACTTCCTCTCCCAAATTTCCTTTGGTCAAGTTAGTGGTTTGAGTGAGAATGTCCCTATAGACTCATGCATTTTCATGCATAGGTCCAGCTGATGAACTGTTTGGAAAGATTAAGAGATGTGACCTTGCTGGAGTAGGTGTGTCTTTGACAGAGGAGGTGTGCCACTTGGGGGTGGGCTTGAAGATACAGTCTCTCTCTTGATTAGGATGAAAAGCTCCCAGTTACTGCTTCAGCACCACGACTTCCTTTCTGACACCATGCTTCCCATGATGATAATGGACTGACTCTCTGAAAGTGTGTAAGCAAGCCCCCAATGGAGTACTTTCTTTTATAAGAGGTGTCTTGGTCATGGTGCCTCTTCCCAGTAACAGAACAATAACTAAGTCAGTCAGTGTTGAATCTTAGTAACACAGATGTAAGCTAGAGCTGGAAAAGCTCTTGTGTTCTCTTACTCAGACCTCTTTTGTCTTAGAGAACGCACCTATTCTCAAATTTCAGCCTAATTGATTGTCCGATGGCCTGAGCTCTCTGGGATGTTCAAGACAATTTCACTGGTAGATAGTTCAAGATACCTTGTTATATTTGTAGAGCAATCATCTTTCACTCTTCCCAAGGTTTCAGTAGAAAGTCAAACTCAATCTTATGTGCATTGTATACATATTAAGAGAAACAGCATTCCAACTAAAATGATAAATATAAATAAAAATAAACTGACATATTCCAGATATAATGATCATTAATGCTGTATTATTTTCTTAGAATGTATTAGAATTAGAAAGTTATTAGAAATAAATTCTTTCTAGTGATTGTATATTTGATTCTAATTTTGAGTTTCTAGTTCCTTTCAAAGGTTTTTCTTTCATATATTGAACATTTTGCACATATTATTATCTTACTAATTTCTTTTATTCTTTCATATTTAGTTACAAATTTTTAAATCTTCTTATATTACAATTACAGTGACTGACATCTATACTTAGGAACAAATGGTTGTTTATTACAAATATAAGTTGAAGGTACTTTTATATATTTCTGAGAAGATACATAGTTATTGCCCTCAAAGACACTCTCTTGAGTTTATTTTTATTTCTTATGGCACAAACAAACAAAGAGAACTTTTCAATAGTCTGTGTCTATTTCTAAAGTTAATAAAAGACATATAAGGAGCTCCTTCACGGGCACAATTAGTGCATGTCCAGACACAGCCAGGACCTTGTTGTGGTTTAGAGGATCATTTTCTATTATGAAGTTGTTGATCCAAGCACCCCAGGTAGGAAGAAAAGGGGAGAAGCCAAATTCTTTTTGTAGATGGGGTCATTGATGCCAATGGGTCTGTTCTTTGTCGCTGAGGGTTGGTGTAGAGACATAATTAAAGAGGAATGAACCTTTTTTTCCAGTGGCACACAGACAATACTGTCAAAATTATCGAGTTGTATGGCCTTTTAGAGCTCTGTTAAGTAACATTAGAACCCTTTAAAATAGTTTTGAGGCCGAAGACATAATACTTTTGCACATGAGGATTTTATGACTCATGTTGAACACAACTTCTCTTGTCTCATTGTCCATAAGCCACCATCTTAGAAGCAGACCTTCACAAATTGTCAGTCCTCTTTGTGACTTTATCTCAGATTTTCTTACATCTAGAACCAAGAGATTTTCTATTGCTGAAAAACTGCTCTCTATCTGGCACTTTGCTAAAGCAACATTAATAAATTAAGAAATCCCTGTTCCTTTAACTTTCCAGATTACAATGTTCAAGTGTCATTCAAATTAAAACTGTCCTTATTTCCTATAACATAAAACTCTACAACATTTATAATTTTGCATGTCTAAGGGACTCTTGGATAGCTGTAGGCAACTGTTTCTTTTAAAACATAAATTGGATGATATACCCCTGTTCTCATAGCCTAAGAATTAATAGGTTTGACTTACATGATCAAACTCGAGGTGTCTTTCTTAACCCTATTCCCTTCCAACTGTCACCTTTCTTTTCTTTCCAAGGTATTATAAATCCTCACTGTCCTTAGCGTACAAGGACAGTGAGGACTTATTCTCTTTCTTATTTCCCTTCTCCAATCAAATCCATTCGTGTGGCTCCTCTGCTCCTTCTCCAATTTCTGCTCCTATGACTCTGATTCTCCTCTTCCTGTTCCTGTTACTCTAGTCCACATCTCTTTTCCTGTAAAGTTTATTGTTTATTGTGGTGCTTTTCACAATTTATGAATTTATTTTTACTGTCTTTCCCTCCCAACAACAGCACGTTTTCAGGAGAAACCAGCACCTGTCTGATGAGTTACTAAATAAATAGGAGTTGAACAATAGCATTAAGGCTTTAGTAAAAGGCAAGAAGAGTTCAAGTTCTCTAGAGTGGACACAGTTAAATTCCCTTCTGTGAGACCCTCCTTTCTTTCCAAGGTAGCTTAACCCATATATCTTCACACTGGTCTTCAATAGTTTTCAGACTTCCATGGAGTTTAGTCTCAAGGCACACCCTTATTTTACGCACCTGTTATTTTAATTCAGGCTGTGTTAAAGTTTTCTCCCTTAGATACATTCACTTGCATAAGGAAAAGTCTGTTACCTAGAAGAGAAAACCAGAGCTGAACGTTTGGATCCTTCACCTGTAAAGGGCTGAGGATTCATATTCCTCATTTACCCAGTTGTTGGAGGAACTTTTCATTTCAGTTATTTTCTGTGAAGGGAGATTTGGATGCTAAGAGAGGTCCCTTACAGATGTCCATCTTCTTGTTATTTTGGTTGTGAGACTAGCCTTTAATGGAAAAACCATAACCGCCAGCTTGATATGTGCATATTCTGATAGCCAGACCTATGAAATTATTACCTTGTAGGACGATGAGGATTTCTGCGGTCATGAATAAGGAAAATATCATGCACTGGATGGAGAAATATTCTGGATTATCCATAAAATACAGTGTTGCTACAGTGACTTTTTCTTTTAAAACAGTAAACACAGGAGTCAAGCTGATGTCAGAAGTCTCTTCTATCACATTGTTAAATAAGACACAATTCCATAAAAACTATACAGCAGACATTTGGCAAAAAATTATATTTCCCTGGGGCAGAACTTCTTAAAATCAGAACTTGTGCTCAAGTTCCATTTCCTCCTAGAAACCATTTTAACCAGTCATTTAAAAAGGTAAGGAAGAGTATTGTCCATGCAGAGTCAGGCACAGGACCACCTTTTGCAAGGAATAAAACCCCAGGTGTAGCTTGCTTATTTAGCTGTTAAAATGCAGGCTTCTTTAGGTGGAAAACATTTCGCCTTGCTGAAACACTTTGAATTGTATAATCATTTGTTTGAGACCACCAAATCCATTTCCAACCGTTATGTGAGAAAGCAGCAAGGAACAAAGGAATGTAGGAAGCCTCTAGAAGTTGCAGATTAATATTTTCTCCTATGGTTAACTTTAACACAATGGAAATGATTTCATAGTTTTGACTTCTGGAAGAGAAATGAATTTGAATTATGCTGAACCACTGCTTTTTCAATATTTTCTTATAATAGTGATAGAACTTTACAATAATTATCTAGAATATTTAAGTAATATCTGAGTACTAAAGGTCCTTTCAGCTGTTTCTTTTTTTTAATGTTTATTCACTACTTCAAGTCACATCTCCATCACAGTGCCCTTCTCCAACCCTCCTAGTCCCACTCTCCTACTCTCCCATCCGACTCCTCCAGAGTGGGGTGTCCCCACACATCAGTCCCCTACCCCAGTTCAGCAGTCACATGAGGGCCAAGAGCCTCCTCATATACTGGGGGCCTACATGGCAGACTAATCTGGCTGCATTTGTCTGCAGTTTTTTATACTCAAACAGCACTGACTCATCCTCCTGTGGGTCCAATACCCTCTGTTTTGAAATATCTCCTACAAGCCTATTTGTTCCCTGAATGATGGTAGTGGCAAGTGGTGGCACCTTTAAAAGCTGGTGTATAGCTGGAAGATCCTTCGGTTACTGAGGCATGACTTAAATGGACCTTCTTCTCTTTCTCTCTTTTTTACTTCCTGTTCCTAGTTCAGCAGTTTTGCTATGTCACATGTCCCTGTGATTCTGTACTGGCCTCACTCAAAGCAATGGGTACAATCAATCATTCACTGAAATTTATAAGCTGTGAGCTAAAAATATAGCATTTCTTTTCATAAATTGCCTCCTTTTGAGTTAGAGCAAGGGACATACAACTACTACATATATTAACATATCCCCCTCTCATACTTCTTCTCTGACCCACAAGCCTGCAAAACTAGCCCTGCCTACCTCTCTTCTCTGCTCAGTCCAGGTCAATGCAACTTTATTCGGCCAATCAGGGATAATTTGGGAGGAAGGTTACATTGTACCATTTTGTGTGCCTGAGAGTGTACAGAAGAGGGAACCAGGAGAAGGAGAGCTGCCATGGGTTAGATGAGGGAGAGGCACACATGACCAGGAGCGACTTGCTCAGGGAACCAGACCAGCTGGAACATGTGCAGGTATTTATGGGGATTTTGCCTGGGAGGTTAGCTTAGAGGGTTAAGATCTGCCTAGGCCTGGTGCATAAGGCATATTACAAATTCTTTAAAAATGATACCCTCCCATTTAGGGCCTCTGCTTATGAAGTATTTTTTTTTTCTTGCTGGCATCAGCCACATTCCCTTTATTTTCTGTTACCCATTTATATTTCAAAGTCTGAGTTATTTCTTCCTTTCATTTTCAAGCTGAATTAGATCCTCTACTACAGTTTCTCTTTGTACTATATATCTTTCGCTTGAGGCATGCATCTGTATTCCAATCACCAAACCTGTGACAAAATTATCTTGCAGAACAAAGAGGATTTTCAGGATATGCGCAAAGATCTTGTCATGGACCAGATGGGATAATATTCTGGATTATCTGTAGTATCCAGTGTTGTTTCGGTAGCTATTATAAATAACCAGTTATTCAATTTTACTTCTTTCCTTGTGTATTCTTCCCTCATGTACTTGTTGCAGATGGATACTGTATCTGTCCTTCTCTTTCATTTGTAACACTTTCAAGAATACCTAGCTTATAAAGGCATTCAAAAGTGAAACCATGTGTTGTTACTTTTTTGTCTGTCACCAAAACATTGTTGCTTGAGATATAATCTATCTTATGACACTCATTGCTAAAGCATTGCACTTTCTCTTTGTGTTCCTCTCATCTCCAGGTTTCAAATTCTTCTGTTAATTATATCATTACACTTAACCATTATGCTAACCACTGCTATATTCACTTTTTTGAAAAATTCGTAGGGATGAGTGAGCTCAAACAGATTCTAAATATTTAATTGATTCTTTATTTTTAACATTTATTTATTACTTCAAGTTATGTCTACATTACTGCCCCGTCCTGCCACCCTCAACCAGTCCCAACCTCCCACCCTCTACCCCGTCTCCCACACATCCCACCCTTCTGGTGTGGATTGCCTCCATGTATCAGCCCCTCTCAGTTCATTATTCACATGAGATCTAAGCTTTCTCTTGCATAAGGGACATACATGGCAGTTCTACTAGGGTGGCATGTCCCACTAATAGGTAATCAAGTCCATGTTCCTGTTCTTTTGGTTCTATTGAGTATAAGATGGTTATCCTGTACTATATGGCTGAAATCCAGTTATAAGTGAATATATGCCATCTGAATCTTTCTGAGTCTGAGTTAGCTCACTCATGATGAGCTTTTCTAGTTCCATCTATTTGGTTGCAAATTGCAAAAGTTCCTTGTTTCTTTGTTTTTTCTTTATTTTTTATTTCTTCAAGTTACATCTCAATTGCAGTCCCCTCCCTATTCCCCACTCTAGTCCCCCCCCAATTCCCCATCCTCTTCCCCCTTTTTTTTAACTTTAAGGTATACCTCATTTCCCTCTACAGTTTCCCCTTTCAGTCCAAAAAATGGCTCTTTCTCTTATAATAATAAATACAATACAAAACAACAGAGGTAATTAGGCCATAATTATGAGGGTTATATGGCTTAGCATACATTCCCAATGTCCAGTCCATATGTATTTGGCACCTGACTTTAATATTCTACTATCTAACCATCTCCATGACTTTAAAGTTCTATATCTAACTCAACATTCATACTAACATGCAACACAATTTTAAAAGCATATTCTTAGGTCTATAACACTCTCTTGACTCCTAAACAACTCAAAATTTAATTATGAGACTCTACCTATCTGTTCTTCAACCACCTGAGAGACCTGAGAGGGATAAATATACCTGATTTTATAGGAAGTACAGGGACTGCAGCTTCCCAAACTAAGAAATGACATACCAGTGGCTGCCTGGACAGTTCCCATTTTCTCTCCATACATTACAGCATCAATCTTCAGTCATTTGGCCCCATTTCTCTGACAGACATTGATTGTAGAGCAGAGGTTATGAAGGACTTGCCTACCCTGTCTTGGCAGAGCTAGGCTGTCAACTTACCTGCTTCCAAGTCTTATCATTTTGGACAGCATTCTGTCTAGAGTTGGAGCAAGGGGCTTTTCCTAACAAGAGACAGGCTTGTGACTAATTCAATCATCTCACACTGGAGATTCTTTGATGCTCATCTTCTACTTGGGGTAGAATAGGGGGTGCTGTCAGGAGTTGATATGTCTCAATATAAAAAAATCAAAAGTTACGAAAAGATCTTTGAATGCCATATTCTGCAGATCTCTTGAGGTTTTTGAAGAGGCCCTATCTATCTCTTTTATTAGGATAAGCAGCAGATGTTGCTTGTCTCTTAGCATCTTTATTTCTGATTAGCTTAGAAAATAACTATAATAGGCTGTCATAGTACCTAACAAAATGACCCGCTTGCATAAATATTAGTTTGCGTTTCTTTTTTTTTTTTTTTTTTGTTTTTCCAGACAGGGTTTCTCTGTATATCTCTGGCTGTCCTGGACTCACTTTTTTAGACCAGGCTCGCCCGGCCTAGTTTGCGTTTCTTAATTACCCTAAACAGTTTATGACAATTAGTAGTAAAAGGCCGAAACATCACATTTCATTTTCTTTCTTTACCTCCTGATGCTTCCATCCAATTTCTCTTGGGTGGGGTGTCCTTATAAAACAGTCCCTCATCTCAGTTGAGAGGTCGAATGAGGGCCAAGAGCCTCCTCATTCATTGGGGGTTTACGAGGCAGTACCACAGGTGAAAAGTGTCTCATTGCCCAGGAAAGAGAACTAAAAAACAAACAAATAAGCAGACACACAGATAAAAAAGAATAAAATATAGAAAAAATATTAAAATATATATATAAAATATAAATAAATAAAAAGTCTATGTCCAAGTTCCCTTTGGTGTGTTAGTTGTAGTATCGATACCTTCTACTATATAGCTAAAATCCTACTATAAGTGAATAGATTCCATATGCATCCTTCTGAGTCGGGGTTAGCTGACTCAGGATGAGCTTTTCTATTTCCATCCATTTGGCTGCAAATTGCATAATTTCATTGTTTCTGATAGCTGAATAATATTCCATTGTGTAGATGTACCACAGTTTTTTAACCCATTCTTCAGTTGAGGGACATCTGGGTTGTTTCCAGTTTCTAGCTATTACAAATAAGGCTGCTGTGAACATAGATGAGGAAACTTCCTTATGATTCCATGAGGAGTCATTTGGATGTATACCCAGAAGTGGTGTGGCTGGGTCCTGAGTCAGAGCTATTCCAAGTTTTCTAAGATATTGCCAGACTGACCTCCATAGTGGTTGCACAAGCCTGCATTCCCACCAGCAATGGAGTAGGGTACCCCTTTCTCCACACCTCGCCAGCATGTGCTGTCATTTGAGTTTTTGATCCTAGCCATTCTGACAGGTGTGAGATGGAATCTCAGAGTCATCTTGAGTTGCATTTCTCTGATGATTAAGGATGTTGAGCATTTCTTCATGTGTCTCTCAGCCTTTAGGGATTCCTCCTTTGTGAATTCTCTATTTAGCTCTGTCCCCCATTTTTTGATTGGATTATTTGGTTTCTTGGCATTTAATTTCTTGAGTTCTTTGGAGATTTTGGATATTAGCCCTCTGTCAGATGTGGGGTTGGTGAAGATTTTCTCCCAGTCTGTAGGCTGCCATTTTGTTCTAATGACAATGTCCTTTGCCTTACAGAAGCTTTTCAGTTTCATGAGGTCCCATTTATTGATTGTTGATCTCAAGTCCTGAGCTGTTGGTGTTCTGTTCAGGAAGTTGTCGCCTGTGCCAATCAGTTCGAGGGTTTCTCCCACTTTTTCTTCTAGTAGATTTAGTGTGACCGGCCTTATGTTAAGGTCTTTGATCCACTTGGACTTAAGTTTTGTACAAGGTGTTAAGTATGGGTCTAACTTCATTCTTTTACAAATGGACATCCAGTTGGACCAGCACCATTTGTTGAAGATGCTGTCCTTCTTCCATTGTGCCGTTTTGGCTTCTTTGTAAAAAATAAGGTGGCCATAAGTGTGTGGGTCTATTTCTGGATCTTCAATTCGATTCCATTGAACTACTGGTCTGTTTCTATACCAATACCATGCTGTTTTTACAACTATTGCTGTGTAGTACAGCTTGAAATCTGGGATGGTAATACCTCCAGATGTTTTTTTTTATTGTACAGGATTGATTTAGCTATTCTGGGCTTTTTTGTTGTTCCATATGAAATCGAGAATAGCTCTTTCCAAGTCTACAAAAAATTGTGTTGGTAATTTGATAGGAATTACATTGAATCTATATATTGCTTTTGGTAGGTTGGCCGTTTTTATTATGTTGATCCTACCTATCCATGAGCATGGGAGATCTTTCCATCTTCTAAAGGCCTCTTCCATTTCTTTCTTTAAGGGCTTGAAGTTCTTGTTGTACAGGTCCTTTACTTGCTTGGTTAGAGTTACCCTCAGGTATTTTATGTTGTTTGTGGCTATTGTGAAGGGGGTTGTTTCCCTTATTTCTTTCTCTGCCCATTTGTTTGTTGTATAAAGAAGGACTTCTGATTTTTTTGAATTAATTTTGTATCCAGCCACTTTGCTGAAGGTGTTTATCAGCTGTAAGAGTTTTCTCTTGGAATTTTTGGTGTCGCTTATATATACAATCATATCATCTGCAAATAGGGGTAATTTGACTTCTTTGTTTCCAATGTTTATCCCCTTGATCTCCTTTAGTTGTCTTATTGCTCTAGCAAGAACTTCAAGAACTGTATTGAAGAGATATGGTGAAAGTGGATATCCTTGTCTTGTCCCTGAGTTTAGAGGAAATGCTTCAAGTTTTTCTCCATTTAATTTGATGTTGGCCACTGGCCTGCTGTATATTGCCTTTATTATTTGTAGGTACGGTCCTTGTATACCCGTTTTCTCTAGAACATTTAGCATGAAGGGGTGTTGGATTTTGTCAAATGCTTTTTCTGCATCTAGCGAGATTATCATGTGTTTTTTTTTTCCTTCATCTTGTTTATATGGTGAATTACGTTGATAGACTTTTGTATGTTGAACCATCCCTGCATTCTTGGGATGAAGCCTACTTGATCATGAGGTATGTTACTTTTGATGTGTTCTTGAATTCGGTTTGCTAGTATTTTATTAAGTATTTTTGCATCTATGTTCATGAGGGAGATTGGTCCGAAATTCTCTTTCTTTGTTGGGTCTTTGTGTGGTTTAGGAATCAGGTTGACTGTGGACTCATAAAATGAGTTTGGCAATGTTCCTTCAGATCCTATTTTGTGAAAGAGTTTGAAAAGTATTGTTATCTCCTCTTTGAAGGTCCAGTAGAATTCCTTGCTAAAGTCATCTGGCCCTGGGCTTTTTTTGGTTGGGAGATTTTTAATGACTGTTTCTATTTCCTTAGGGGTTATAGGGCTGTTCAATCTGTTTATCTGATCTTGGTTTAGCTTCAGTAGGTGGAATCTATCAAGAAAATTGTCCATTTCACGTAAGTTTTCAAATTTGGTGAAGCGTAGATTTTTAAAGTAGGATCCAAATATTCTCTGGATTTCCTCAATGTTTGTTGTTATTTCTCCCTTTTCATTTCTGATTTTGTTCATTTGTGTTTTCGACCTTTGTCTTTTAGTTAATTTGGCTAAGGGTCTGTCTATTTTGTTGATTTTCTCGAAGAATCAACTCTTGGTTTCATTGAATCTTTGTATAGTTCTTTTTGTTTCTAAGTTGTTGATTTCAGCCCTAAGTTTGATGATCTCCTGCCTTCTGCTCCTCTGGGAGTGTTTGCTTCTTTTTTTTCCAATCCACCCAGTTTAGCTGTTAATTCGCTAATATGAGCTGTCCCAATTTTCTTTTTAAAGGCACTTAGTGCTATGAACTTTCCTCGTAGCACAGCTTTCATTGTGTCCCATAGGTTTGGGTATGTTGTGTCTTCGTTTTTGTTGGATTTTAAGAAGTCTTTTATTTCCTTCTTTATTTCTTCCCTTACTCAGTGGTCCTCTAGTAAAGAGTTGTTCAATTCCCATTTGTGTGTAGCCTTTCTGTTGATTCTTTTGCTATTGAAGTCCAGCTTTATTCCATGGTGGTCTGATAAGATACAAGGGGTTATTTCAATTTTCTTGTATCTGTTGAGGCTATCTTTGTGGCCAACTATATGGTCTATTTTGGAGAATGTTCCATGAGGTGCTGAGAAGACGGTGTATTTTCTTGTGGTTGGGTGAAACGTTCTGTAGATATCTGTTAGGTCCATTTGGTTCATTATCTCTGTTAGATTCATTATTTCTCTGTTTGGATTCTGTCTTTATGATCTGTCCATAGTTGTGAATGGGGTGTGCAAGTCTCCCACTATTAAAGTGTTTGGATCAATGTGCGATTTAAGTTTTAGAAGCGTTTCTTTTATAAATGTTGGTACCTTTGTATTTGGGGCATAGATGTTTAATATTGAGATGTCATCTTGGTGGATATTTCCTTTAATGAGTATGTAATGCCCTTCTCTGTCTTTTTTTTATTAACTTCAATTGGAAGTCTATTTTGTTTGATATTAAGGTGGCTACTCCAGCTTGTTTCTTGGGTCCATTTGCTTGGAAAACCTTTTCCCAGTCCTTTACTCTGAGATAGTGTTTATCTTCAATAGTGAGATGTGTTTCCTGTATACAGCAAAAACATGGGTCTTGTTTATGGATCCTGTCTGTAAGTCTGTGTCTTTTTATTGGTGAGTTGAGTCCATTGATGTTGATGGATATTAGTGACCAGGGGTTGTTATTTCCCATTATTTTGTTATAGCTGGTCGTCTTGTGTTTCTTTTTGTTTAGTTGCCATGGAGGTTTCTATTTCCTCTGTTTTCTTGGGTGTAATTATCTTCTCTGTGTTGGAATTTTCGTTCTAGGATATTCTGTAGGACTGAGTTTGTGGGGAGATATTGTTTGAATTTGATTTTGTCATGGAATATCTTGTTTTCTCCATCTATGTTGATAGAGAGTTTTGCTGGGTATAGTAGTCTGGCTGGGCACGTATGTTCTCTCAGGGCTTGTAGGACATCTGTCCAGGCCCTTCTAGCTTTTAAAGTTTCTGTGCAGAAGTCAGGTGTAATTCTGATGGGTCTGTCATTGTATGTAACTTGGCCTTTTTCTCTTACAGCTTTTAATATCCTTTCTTTGTTCTCTACATTTGGAGTTTCTATTATTATGTGGTGAGAGGAGTTTCTTTTCTGATCTAATCTGTTTGGTGTTTTATAAGCCTCTTGGATTTTTACTGGCATCTCTTTCTTTAGGTTTGGGAAGTTTTCTTCTATGATTTTTTTCAAGATATTTCCTGGACCACGGAGTCAGGAGTCCTCCCTTTCCTCTATGCCTATAATTCTTAGGTTCCGTCTTTTTATTGAGTCCTTGATTTCTTGGATATTGTGGGTGAGAGATTTTTTAGCTTTCTCATTTTCTTTGGATGTTGTACTGATTTCTTCCATTGAATCATCCATGTCTGAAATCCTGTCTTCTATCTCTTGAATCCTATTTTTCATACTCAAATCCATAGTTCCTGTTCTCTTCCCTTGATTCTCCATTTCCATTTTTAACTCTGACTCTGTTTTCTTTATTGTTTCCATTTCCATTTTCATTTCTTGAGTGATGTTATTTGTTTTGTACATTTCCTTCTCCAGTTTGCTTGTCCTTGCCTGGAAGTCTTCTATTGCCCTCTCTTTTTCTTGTTCAAGTTGGCTCACCTGTTCTGAAGTTCTCTAATGGTGTTTTCTATTGCTTTCGTATGTGCAATTGTGGCTTCTTTGAATTCCTTCATTGATTTAAGTTCTTCTTGAAGGGACTCTATCACTTTCCATAATGTAGAATTGTCATCATTTTCATGTGTTTCAGCTGTGGTGAGGTGGTTTGGGCTGGATGGATTAGCGTTGCTTTCTTTTGTTGGAGTCATTTCGCTCTGTTTTTTTTTTTTTTTTTTTTTTTTTTTTGGTCTGGGGCCTCTGGCCATGTGGAATTTTTTAGCTGTCTTCTGGACTTGGGTCCAAAGGGAGTGCTTTGGTGTAGGAGTCGAGTTGCCTTACTCCACCCCTATAAGGTGAGTCATTCAGCCCCGCCTCCTAGGTGGAGACCTAACTAATCCAGGGGGTGGAGCTGTGTACAACTAAGCTCTGGTTCCCCGCCAGAAGGGCCAGTACTAGTAAAAAAGTCAGATATACAACAGTTTCAAATACCTCGCAGTTTGCCCGGGCTTGGCTTCTGTGGTGGGTAAATCTGTCTTCACCCCTAATAGCCTTGCCGCTCCCAGGGCCTGAAAACTGGCCAGTGAAGTCACCGCAGTGGGTTGCAATATGCAGCCTGAAGGCACTTTCAGCCGAGCTGTGCTTACTTCTGGCAACCTTTTGCCAGATAGCTGGATCTTCTGTGCGAGACCTGGTGGGTGCCCAGCAGGGTAGAGATTATCTCTGCGTGGGATCTGAATCTGCCCTCTGGGTATTAGATTGGAACTTACCTGGCATGTCTCTCCTATTGGGGGATGGGGGGATCCCAATTCCTGGATTTAGTGGCTGCTTGGGTGTCCGAGAGTAGGAGGGAGCATCCTGCCCAGGGACCCACACTTGTCCCTGGGTAGTTGGGTGAGATCCGGGGAGGGGGGGTGGTGGAGCCGTTTGTACAGCATCCTGCAACACTCGCCACCTTGTGACTGTTAACCCTGAAATCAAAATACGTCTGTGCAGGCCGCCGCCATCTTGGATCCCCCAATTTACTTGTTTCTGATAGCTGACTAGTATTCCATTGTTTAAATGGACCACATTTTTTTTTTTAAATCCCTTCTTCAGTTGAAGGACATCTGTGTTGTTTCCACTTTCTACCTATTACAAATAAAGCTGCTATGAACATTGTTGAGGAGATGTCCTTGTGTCTCAGTGAGGTATCTTTTCAATATATGCCCAGGAGTGGTATGGCTGAGTCTTGAGGTAGAGCTATTCCAAGATTTCTAAGATATCACCAGACTGATTTCCAAGGTGGTTGTACAAATTTGCACTCCCACCAGCAATGGGGGTGTGTTCTCCTTTCCCCCTATCATCACCAGCATGTGCTGTTTTTGAGTTTTTGATCTTAGCCATTATGACAAGAGTGAGATGGAATCTCAGAGTCATCTTGAGTTGCATTTCTCTGACGATTAAGGATGTTGAGCATTTCTTCAGTTGTCTCTTGGTCATTTGAGATTCCTCTTTTGTGAATTCTCAGTTTAGCTCTGTACCCTATTTTTGATTCTGTTATTTGGTTTCTTGGTGTTTAATTTTGTGAGTTCTTTATAAATTTTGGATATTAGCCCTCTGTCAGCTGTGGGGTTGGTGAAGATCTTTTCCCAATCTGTAGGCTGCCATTTTGTTCTAATGACAATGTCCTTTGCTTTAGAGATGTTTTTCAGTTTCATGATGTCCCATTTATTGATTGTTGGTCTTAGGGTCTGAGCAGTTGGTGTTCTGTTCAGGAAGTTGTCACTGTGCCAGTGAGTTTAAATCTTTTTCCCATTTTCTCTTCTGTTACATTTAGTGTGTTGGGTTTTATGCTACAGTCTTTGATCCACTTGTACTTAAGTTTTATTAAAGATGATAAGTATGAGTGTATTTGTATTCTTTTACATGTCTACATCCAGTTAGACCAGGACCATTTATTGAAGATGCTGTCCGTTTTCCATTGTATGGTTTTGGCTTCTTTGTAAAAAATTAAGTGACCATAGGTATGTGGATTTATTCTGGGGTTTCAATTATAGTCCATTGATCAACTGATCTATTTCTATACCAGTACTATGCTGTTTTTATTACTATTGCTCTGTAGTGTAACTTGAAATCAGAGATGGTGATACCTCCAGATGCTTTTTTTATTGTACAGGATTGACTTAGCTGTTCTCGTTATTTTCCATATGAAGTTGAGAGTTGCTTTTTTAAGATTTGTAATGAATAGTGTTGGTATTTTGAAAGGAATTACATTGAATCTGTATACTGCTTTTGGTAGGATTGCCATTTTTATTATGTTGATCCTACCTATCCACAAACATGGGAGACCTTACATCTTCTGATATCCTCTTCAATTCCTTTCTTCATGGATTTGAATTTCTTGTTGTATAGGTCTTTCACTTGCTTGTTTAGAGTTACCGCCATGTATTTTATATGATTTGTTTCTACTATGAAGGGTGTTGCTTCCCTAATTTCTTTCTTGGCCCCTTTATTTTTGTGTAAAGAAGGGCTACTGATTTTTTAAAATTAATCTTGTATCCAGACACTTTGCTGAAAGAGTCTCTCAGCTGTAGGAGTTCTCTGGTGGAATTTTTGGGGTTACTTATGAATATTATCATATCGTGTGCAAATAGGGATAATTTGATTCTTCGATTCTCATTTGTATCCCTTAGATCTCTTTTAGTTGTCTTATTGCTCTGGATATAACTTAAAGTACCATATTGAAGAGAATGGGGAGAGTTGGCATCCTTGCCAAGTCCATGATTTTAGGGGAAATGCTTTAAGTTTCCCTCCATTTAATTTGATGTTGGCTACTGGCTTGCCAGTAAATCTCCTTTATTATTTTTAGGTATGGTCCTTATAAGCCAGCTCTCTCCAAGACTTTAAACATGAAGGGTGGTTGGATTTTGTCAAATGAGTTACCAGCATCTAATGAGATGATCATGTGGTTTTTTTCTTTTAGCTTGTTTATATGGTAGATTATGATGATAGATTTTTCATATGTGGAAGTACCCTACATTCCTGGGATGAAGTCTGCCTGATCATGGTGTATGATACTTTTGATGTGTTCTTGGATTTGGTTTGCAAGTATTTTATTGAGTATTTTCCTGTCTATATTCATGAGGGAAATTGGTCTTAAATTCTCTTTGTTGGGTCTTTGTATGGCTTAGGTATCAGGATGACTTTGGCCTCACAGAATGAGTTTGACAGTGTTCCTTCTGTTTCTATTTTGTGAAAGAGTTTGACAAGTTTTGGTATTAGCTCTTCTTTGAAGGTCTGGTAGAATTTTGTGCTGAAACCATCTGGCCCTGTGCTTTTTTTTGGTTGGGAGACTTTTGTTGACTGCTTCTATTTGCTTAGGGGTTATGGGACTGTTTCATTTGTTAACCTGATCTTGATTTAACTTTGGTAGGTGGAATCTATCAAGAAAATTTTCTATTTTGCTTAGGTTTGCAAATTTTGTGGAGTACAGGTTTTTGAAGACCTAAAGATTCTTTGGATTTCCTCGATGTCTGTTGTTATTTCTTCCTTTTCATTTCTGATTTTGTTGTTATGGGTACTTTCCATCTGCCTTTTAGTTAGTTTGCTTAAAGGTCTGTCTATTTTGTTGACTTACTCAAAGAACCAACTCTTGGTTTCATTGATTCTTTGTATTGTTCTTTTTGTTTCTATGTTGTTAATTTCAGCCTTGAGTCTGATTGTTTCCTGCTGTGTGCTCTTCTTGGGAGTATTTGTTTCTGTTTTTTTTTTTCTAGCTCTTTCAGTTCTGCTGTTAAGATGCTAATATGAGCTGCCACACTTTTCATTTTGAAGCCACTTATTGCCATGAACTTTCCTTGTAGCACTGGTTTCATTGTGTCCAAAAGGTTTGTGTACATTGTGCCTTCATTTTCTTGAATTTTAGGAAGTGTTTGATTTCCTTCATTCTTTATTCCCTAATCCAATAATCACTGAGTAGAGAGTTTTTCACTTTCCATGAATGTGTAGGCTTTTTGTTATTTTTGTTGTTATTGAATTCCAGCTTTAATCCATGGTGGTCTGATAAGATACTAGGTGTTATTTCAATTTTCTTGTAACTATTGAGGCTTGCTTTGAGACTGACTATATGATCAATTTTACAGAAGGTTCCATGAGGTGCTGAGAAGGCATATTCTTTTGAGTTTGAGTGAAATGTTCTGTAGATATCTGTTATGTCCATTTGATTCATGACCTCCCTTAGTCTCATTATTTCTCTGTTTGGCTTCTGTCTCTATGACCTGTCAATTGATGTGAGTGGGGTGTTGAAGTCTCCCATTATTAGTGTATGGGGATTGATGTGTGGTTTAAGCTTTAATAGTGTCTCCTTTACAAATGTGGGTGCCCTTGCATTTTGGACATAGATATTCAGTATTGATGTCACCTTAAATTTTTCCTTTGACAAGTATATAGTTTCCTTCCCTATCTTTTTTTGATTAATTTCAGTTGAAAGTCTATTTTATTGGATATTAGGATGGCTACTCCAGCTTTCTTCCTTGGATAATTTGCTTGGAAGAACTTTTCCCAACCCTTTACTCTGAGGTAGCTATCTTTGCTGGTAAGTTGCATTTCTTGTATGCAGCAAAATGATGGGTCTTGTTTACAGATCCATTCTGTAAGCCTTCATCTTATAGACGAAGATAAGAGACATTAATGACCCTAGTTTTTTATTTTCTGCTATTTTGATGTACGTGATGGTAGTGCATTTGTAGGTTTCTTTGGTGTAACTCTAGCAGAATTATTTGTTTCCTGTGTTTTCTTGGCTGTAGTTACCTTCTCTTGGTTATAATTTTCCTTCTAAGATCTTCTGTAGAGCTGGATTTGTGGGTAGATATTGTTTGAATATGGTTTTGTCGTGGAATATCTTGTTTTCTTCATCAATGGTGATTCAAAGTTTTTGTGGGTACCTTAGTCTGGCCTGGCACCTGTGTTCTCTTAGGCCTTGCAGGGCATCTGCCCAGGCCCTTCATGCTTTTAATGTTTCTGAGGAAAAGTTCGGTATAATTCTGATGGGTCTGCCATTATATTTTATTTTGCCTTTTTCTCTTACATTTTTAATATTCTTTCTTTGTTCTGTATATTTTGAGTTTCAACTATTATGTGGCAGGAGGAATTTCTTTTCTGATCCAATCATTTGGTGTTCTGTATGCATCTTGAGTTTTTACCAGAATCTCTTTCTTTAGATTTTGGAAATTTTCTTCTATGATTTTGAGATTTTGGAAATTTTCTTCTATGATTTTTGTTGAAGATGTTTCCTGGACCTTGGATTCGGGAGTCTTCTCTTTCATCTTTGCCTATAATTCTTAGGTACCAATATTTCATTGAGTCCTTGATTTCTTGGATGTTATGGGTGAGGACTTTTTTTAGATATCTCATTTTCTTTGGTTGTTGTACTGATTCATTCAATTTAGTCTTCCACGCCTGAATAAATTCAAATTCCAGAAATTGAATTTATTGAATTCGGTCTTCCATCTCATATATCCTATTGGTGATATTCATGTCTGTAGTTCCTGTTCTCTTTCCTTGGTTTTTCACCTGCAGGATTGTCTCTGCTTGTTTTCTTTATTGCTTCCATTGCCAATTTCATGCCTTTAACTGTTTAATACATTTCCTGTTCCAATTTGGTTTTCTTTGCCTGTAATTCTTTTATAGCTTTGTCTCTTTCCCATTTTTTTTTTTCAGTCACTGGGAGGCATCAATCCTGAACAAATTTTATTGAAAGTGCAAGTGATAACACAGTACAGGTAAAAAAGACTAGGCTTCTTCCTGGGATGGGCAGTTATTTCCCTCATCTACCCCTTCCCTACCCTGTAAATTAAAAAAAAAAACAGTGTTTTTCCACCCAACCCCATGCTCCCAGAATAAGGACTCTGAGACTCAAAATATGTTACAAATACCTAGGCCACATAGTTAGGCTCATTCCTTGACTAGCTCATAACTTAATAATCCATCTATTCTAACCTAAGTTCTGCCATATGGCTGGTTACCTCTGCTTTGCTTTATGTGTCTATCATCCTTCATGTCCAAGGCAAATGTCCCACCTGGTACTACCCCACAATACTTTCTTCCTGTTGGATGTCCAACCTTTTGTTCTACCCTTTCCTATAGGCTATAGGTTCTTTTATTGACAGGTGATACATCCGTAGAATACACAAGATAATCTCTATATAGTAAGTTGTACAGATTTCTTTCCTGCAGGAAAGTGTACCTGGTTGTGGAAATTGCCTAGCCCATGGTCCTCTCAGCAGATAGGTAACCAATAAAAAATAATGTTGTAGTATTCTCATCAGAGGAGACTGCTCAGACATGGGATTAAGCCAATAGACTGTTTTTAATAGCCGACCAGTGACTACATTGGGTGTTTCTTTTTAATAATAAATTTATTTATTTGTTGCTTCAGGTTACATCTTCATCATATTGTCTTCTGTACCCCCTTCCGAGCCCCACCCTCCCATCCTATACCCCCTAACCCTTCCATCCTGCTCCTCTAGAGTGGAGAGTCCCTACATAACAGTCCCTCGCCCCAGTTCAGGAGCCATATGAAGGCCAAGAGCCTCTTCTTACACTGGGGGCCTACAAGGCAGTACCAACAGTGAAAAATGTCTCATTGCTAGGGAGGGAAAACTAAAAAAAAGAACAACAAACAAACAAAAACAAACAACAACAACAAAAAAAGAGTCTATGTCCATGTTCCCGTTGTTGTGTTGGTGGTAGTACAGATATCCTGTACTATATAGCTAAAACCCTACTATAAGTGAATAGATGCCATGTGCATCCTTCTGAGTCTGGGTTAGCTCACTCAGGATGAGCTTCTCTAGTTCCATCCATTTGGCTGCAAATTGCATAATTTCATTGTTTCTGATAGCTGAGTAATATTCCATTGTGTAGATGTACCACAGTTTTTTAACCCATTCTTCAGTTGAGGGACATCTGGGTTGTTTCCAGTTTCTAGCTATTACAAATAAGGCTGCTGTGAACATAGATGAGTAAACTTCCTTATGATTCCATGAGGAGTCATTTGGATGTATACCCAGAAGTGGTGTGGCTCGGTCCTGAGGCAAAGCTATTCTAAGATTTCTAAGACATTGCCATACTGACCTCCATAGTGGTTGCACAAGCCTGCACTACCACCAGCAATGGAGGAGGGTTCCCCTTTCTCCACACCCTCACCAACATGTGCTGTCATTTGAGCTTTTGATCTTAGCCGTTCTGACAGGTGTGAGATGGAATCTCAGAGTCGTCTTGAGTTGCATTTCTCTGATGATTAAGGATGCTGAGCATTTCTTCAGGTGTCTCAGCCATTAGGAATTCGTCCTTTGTGAATTCTCTATTTAGCTCCTTCCCCCATTATTTGATTGGATTATTTTGTTTTTTGGAATTTAATTTCTTGAGTTCTTTGTAGATTTTGGATATTAGCCCTCTTTCAGATGTGGGGTTGGTGAAGATTTTCTCCCAGTCTGTAGGCTGCCGTTTTGTTTGAATAAGAGTGTCTTTTGCCTTACAGAAGCTTTTCAGTTTCATGAGGTCCCATTTATTGATTGTTGGTTTCAGGTCCTGAGCTGTTGGTGATCTGTTCAGGAATTTGTCACCTGTACCAAAGACTTCTAGGGTTTCTCCCACTTTTTCTTCTAATAGATTTAGTGTGACCAGCCTTATGTTAAGGTCTTTGATCCACTTGGATTTAAGTTTTGTATAAAGTGAAAAGTATGGGACTAATTTCATTCTTTTGCAGATGGACATCCATTTGTACCAGCACCATTTGCTGAAGATGCTGTCCTTCTTCCATTGTGCGGTTTTGGCTTAATGTCAAAAATTAGGTGGCCATAGGTGTGTGGGTCCATTTCTGGGTCTTCAACTAGATTCCATTGATCTAATGGTCTGTTTCTATACCAATACCATGCTGTTTTTACTACTATTGCTCTGTAGTACAGCTTGAAATCAGGGATGGTGATACCTCCAGATGTTTTTTTTTTTTTTTTATTGTACAGGGTTGATTTAGCTATTCTGGGCTTTTTGTTGTTCCATGTGAAATTGAGACTAGCTCTTTCCAGGTCTATAAAGAATTGTGTTGGTATTTTGATAGGAATTGCATTGAATCTATATATTGCTTTTGGTAAAATGGCCATTTTTATTATGATGATCCTACCTATTCATGAGCATGAGAGATCTTTCCATCTTCTAAAGGCCTCTTCCATGTCTTTCTTCAAGGTGTATGTATATTGCCTTTAGTATTTCTAGGTACGGTCCTTGTATGCCCGCTCTCTCCAGAACTTTTAACATGAAGGGCTGTTTGATTTTGTCAAATGCTTTATCTGCATCTAGCGAGGTTATCATGTGTTTTTTTTTTTCCATCTTGTTTGTATGGTGAATTACATTGATAAACTTTTGTATGTTGAACCATCCCTGCATTCCTGGGATGAAGCCTACTTGATCATGGTGTATGATACTATTGATATGTTCTTGAATTCAGTTTGGTAGTATTTTATTAAGTATTTTTGCATCTATGTTCATGAGTGAGATTGATCTGAAGTTCTCTTTCTTTGTTGGGTCTTTGTGTGGTTTAGGAATCAAGGTGACTGTGGCCTCATAGAATGAGTTTGGCTGTGTTCTTTCTGATTCTATTTGGTGGAAGAGTTTGAAGAGTTGTAGTGTTAGCTCCTCTTTGAAGGTCCAATAGTATTCTGTGCTAAAGCCATCTGGCCCTGGGCTTTTTTGGTTGGGAGATTTTTAATGACTGTTACTATTTCTTTAGGGGTTATTGGGCTGTTTATATTGTTAATCTGATCTTGATTTAGTTTTGGTAGGTGGAATCTATAAAGAAAATTGTCAATTTCGCTTAGGTTTTCAAATTTGGTGGAATATAGAATTTTAAAATGGGACGCAAATATTATCTGTATTTCCACAATGTCTGTTGTTATTTCTCCCTTTTCATTTCTGATTTTGTTGATTTGGGTTTCTTCCCTCTGCCTTTTAGTTAATTTGGCTAGTGGTATGTCTATTTTGTTGATTTTATCGAAGAACCAACTCATGGTTTCATTGATTCTTTGTACAGTTCTTTTTGTTTCTAAGTTGTTGATTTCAGCCCTAAGTTTCATGATTTCCTGCCTTCTGCTCCTCTGGGAGTGTTTCCTTTTTTTTTTTTTTTCCAATTTAGCTGTTAATTCGCTAATATGAGCTGTCACAATTTTCTTTTTCAAGGCACTTAGTGCTATGAACTTTCCTCGTAGCAAAGCTTTCATAGTGTCCCTTAGGTTTGGGTATGTTGTGCCTTCATTGTTGTTGGAATTTAAGAAGTCTTTGATATCCCTCTTTATTTCTTCCCTGACCCAGTAGTCATCCAGTAAAGAGTTGTTCAATTTCCATTTGTGTGTAGGGTTTCTGTTGATTCTTTTGCTGTTGAAGTCCAGCTTTATTCCATGGTGGTCTGATAAGAAAAAAGGGGTTATTTCAATTTTCTTGTATCTTTTGAGACTATCTTTGTGTCCAACTATATGGTCAATTTTGGAGAAGGTTCTGTGAGGTGTTGAGAAGAAGATTTATTCCTTTGTGTTTGGGTGAAACGTTCTGTAGATATGTTACGTCCATTTGGTTCATGATCTTTGTTAGACTCATTATCTCTGTTTGGCTTCTGTCTTGATGATCTGTCCATTGTTGTGAGTGGGGTGTTGAAGTCTCCCACTACTAATGTATTGGGATCGACATGAGATTTAAGTTTTAGAAGCATTTCTTTTACAAATGTAGGTGCCTTTGTATTTGGGGCATAGATGTTCAATATTGAGATGTCCTCTTGATGAATATTCCCTTTAACGAGAATGTAATGCCCTTCTTTGTCTTTTTTTTATTAACCTCAGTTGGAAGTCTATTTTGTTTGGTATGAGGATGGCTACTCCAGCTTGCTTCCTGGGTCCATGTGTTTGGAAAACCTTTTCCCAGCCTTTACTCTGACATAGTGTCTATCTTTGATAGTGAGATGTGTTTCTTGTATGCAGCAAAAAGATGGGTCTTGTTTAGGGATCCAATCTGTAAGCCTGTGTCTTTTTATTGGTGAATTCAGTCCATTGATGGTGATGGATATTAGTGACCAGGGGTTGTTATTTCCCATTAGTTTGGTATAGGTAATCGTCCTGTGCCTCTTTTGGTTTAGTTGCTGTGGAGTTCTCTATTTCCTCTGTTTTCTTGGGTGTAGTTATTTTCTCTGGGTTGGAATTTTCCTTCTAGTATCTTCTGTAGGGCTGGGTTTGTGGGTAGATATTGTTTAAATTTGATTTTGTCATGGAATATCTTGTTTTCTGCATCTAGGTTGATAGAGAGTTTTGCTGGGTGTAGTAGGCTGGCTGAGCACCTATGTTCTCTTAGGGCTTGTAGAGATGTCCAGGCCCTTCCAGCTTTTAAGGTTTCTGAGGAGAAGTCAGGTGTAATTATGATGGGTCTGCCATTGTATGTAACTTGACCTTTTTCTGTTACAGCTTTTAATATTCTTTCTTTGTTCTCTACATTTGGAGTTCAATTATTATGTGGCGAGAGGAGTTTCTTTTCTGATCTAATCTGTTTGGTGTTCTGTAAGCCTCTTGGATTTTTATTGGCATCTCTTCCTTTAGGTTTGGGAAGTTTTCTTCTATGATTTTGTTCAAGATATTTCCTGGACCTTGGAGTCAGGAGTCTTCTCTTTCCTCTATGGCTATAATTTTTAGGTTGTGTCTTTCCATTGAGTCCTTGATTTCTTGGATGTTGTGGGTGAGAGATTTTTTGGCTTTCTCATTTTCTTTGGATGTTGTACTGATTTCTTCCATCGAATCTTCCATGCCTGAGATCCTGTCTTCCAGCTCTTGCATCCTGTTTTTGATACTCATATCCGTAGTTCCTGCTCTCTTCCCTTGATTCTCCATTTCCACTTTTTTTCTTTATTTTTTATTTCTTCAAGTTACATCTCAATCGCAGTCCTCTCCCTATTCCCACCCTCCCACCCTCAAGCCCCACCCTATTCCCATTTTTTTAAGTTTAATGTATATCTTTTTTCCCCCTACAGTTTCCCCTTTCAGTCCAACAAATGGCTCTTTCTCTTATAATAATAAATACAATACATAACAACATAGGTAATTAGACCATAGTTATGAGGGTTATGTGGCTTAGCGTACATTCCCAATGTCCAGTCCATATGTATTTGGCACCTGACTTCAACTTTCTACTATCTAACCATCTCCATGAGTTTAAAGTTCTATATCCAACTCAACATTCATACTAACTTACAACACAATTTTAAAAGCATATTCTTAGATCTATAACACTCTCTTGACTCGTAAACAACTCAAAATTTAATTATGAGGCTCTAGCTATCTGTTCTTCAACCATCTCAGAATCCTGAAGAGATAAATATATCTGATTTTATAGGAAGTACAGGGCCTGTTGCTTCCAAAACTAAGAAATGACATACCAGTGGCTGCCTGGACAGTTCCCATTTTCTCTCCATACATTACAGCATCAATCTTCAGTCATTTGGCCCTGTTTCTCTGACAGACATTGATTGTAGAGCAGGGGTTATGAAGGACTTGCCTACCCTGTCTTGGCAGATCTAGGCTGTCGACTTACCTGCTTCCAAGTTTTCTCCTTTTTGGACATCATTCTGTGTAGAGTTGGAGCAAGGGGCTTTCCTTACCAAGATATAGGCTTGCGACTAATTCAATCATCTCTCACTGGAGATTCTTTGATGCTCATTTTCTACTTGAGGTAGTATAGGGGTTGCTGTCAGGAGTTGATATGTCTCGATATAAAAAAATCAAAAGTTACAAAAAGATCTTTGAATGCCATATTCTGCAGATCTCTTGAGGTTTTTGAAGAGGCCCTATATATATCTTATGTTAGGGTAAGCGGATGATGCTTGTCTCTTAGCAGGTTTATTTCTGATTAGCTTAGAAAATAACTGTAATAGGCTGTCTTAGTACCTAACAAAATGACCAGCTTGCATAACTATTAGTTTGTATTTCTTAATTATCCTAAATAGATTATGACAATTAGTAGTAAAAGGCCGAAACATCACATTTCATTTTTTTTCTTTACCTCCTGATGCTTCCATCCAATTTCTCTGGGGTGGGGTGTCCTTATATAACAGTCCTTAATCTCATTTGACAGGTTGCATGAGGGCCAAGAGCCTCCTCATTCACTGGGGGTCTACGAGGCAGTACCATCACTGAAAAGTGTTTCATTGCCCAGGAGAGAGAACTAAAAAACAAACAAGCCAATAAACAGACCAATAGATAAAAAAGACTAAAAAATATAAAAATATATAAAAAATATAAAAAAAATAAATAAAAGTAAAAAATAAAAAGTCTATGTCCAAGTTTCCTTTGGTGTGTTAGTTGTAGTATTGATACCTTCTACTATATAGCTAAAATCCTACTATAAGTGAATATATGCCATATGCATCCTTCTGAGTCTGGGTGAGCTGACTCAGGATGAGCTTTTCTAGTTCCATCCATTTGGCTGAAAATTGCATAATTTCATTGTTCTTGATAGCTGAATAATATTCCATTGTGTAGATGTACCACAGCTTTTTAACCCATTCTTCGGTTGTGGGATATCTGGGTTGTTTCCAGTTTCTCGCTATTACAAATAAGGCTGCTATAAACATAGATGAGGAAACTACCTTATGATTTCGTGAAGAGGCATTTGGGTGTATACCCAGAAGTGGAATGGCTGGGTCCTGAGGAAAAGCTATTCCAAGTTTTCTAAGATATCGCCAGTCTGACCTCCATAGTGGTTGCACAAGCCTGCACTCCCACCAGCAATGGAGTAGGGTACCCCTTTGTCCACACCCTCGCCAGTATGTGCTGTCATTTGAGCTTTTGATCTTAGCCATTCTGACAGGTGTGAGATGGAATCTCTTGAGACATCTTGAGTTGCATTTCTCTGATGATTAAGGATGTAGAACATTTCTTCAAATTTCTCTCAGCCATTAGGGATTCCTCCTTTGTGAATTCTCTATTTAGCTCTGTCCCCCATTATTTGATTGGATTATTTGATTTCTTGGCATTTAATCTCTTGAGTTCTTTGTAGATTTTGGATATTAGCCCTCTGTCAGATGTGGGTTTGGTGAAGATTTTCTCCCAGTCTGTAGGCTGTCGTTTTGTTCGAATGAGAGTGTCTTTTGCCTTACAGAAGCTTTTTAGTTTCATGAGGTCCCATTTGTTGATTATTGGTCTCAGGTCCTGAGCTGTTGGTGTTCTGTTCAGGAAGTTGTCGCCTGTGCCAATGAGTTCTAGGGCTTCTCCCACTTTTTCTTCTAGTAGATTTAGTGTGACCAGCCTTATGTTATGGTCCTTGATCCACTTAGACTTAAGTTTTGTACAAGGTAATAAGTATGGGTCTAATTTCATTCTTTTACAAGTGGTCGTCCAGTTGAACCAGCACCATTTGCTGAAGATGCTGTCCTACTTCCATTGTGCCGTTTTGGCTTCTTTGTCAAATATTAGGTGGCCATCAGTGTGTAGGTCAATTTATGGATCTTCATTTTGATTCCTTTGATCTACTGGTCTGTTTTATACCAATACCATGCTGTTTTTACTATTTTTCCTCTATAGTATAGCTTGAAATCTGGGATGGTGATACCTCCAGATGTTTTTTTATTGTACTGGATTGATTTAGCTATTCTGGGTTTTTTGTTGTTCCATATGAAATCGAGAATAGCTCTTTCCAAGTCTATAAAAAATTGTGTTGGTAATTTGATAGGAATTGCATTGAATCTATACATTGCTTTTGGTAGGTTGGTCTTTTTTTTTTTATGTTGATCCTACCTATCCATGAGCATGGGAGATCTTTCCATCTTCTAAAGTCCTCTTCCATTTCTTTCTTCAAGGGCTTGAAGTTCTTGTTGTACAGGTCCTTTACTTGCTTGGTTAGAGTTACCCTCAGGTATTTTATGTTGTTTGTGGATATTGTTAAAGGGGTTGTTTCCCTTATTTCTTTCTCAGCCCATTTGTTTGTTGTATAAAGAAGGGCTTCTGATTTTTTTGAATTAATTTTGTATCCAGCCACTTTGCTGAAGGTGTTTATCAGCTGTAAGAGTTCTCTGGTGGAATTTTTGGGGTCGTTTATGTATACTATCATATCATCTGCAAATAGGAATAATTTGACTTCTTCATTTCCAATGTTTATCCCCTTGATCTCCTTTAGTTGCCTTATTGCTCTAGCAAGAACTTCAAGAACTGTATTGAAGATATGGTGAAAGTGGACATCCTTGTCTTTTCCCTGAGTTTAGAGGAAATGCTTCAAGTTTCTCTCCATTTAATTTGATGTTGGCCACTGGCCTGCTGTATATTGCCTTTATTATATCTAGGTACAGTCCTTGTATACCCGTTCTCTCCAGAACTTTTAGCATGAAGGGGTGTTGGATTTTGTCAAAGGCTTTTTCTGCATCTAGCGAGATTATCATGTGGTTTTTTTTCTTTCATCTTGTTTATATTGTGAATGACGTTGATAGACTTTCGTATGTTGAACCATCCCTGCATTCCTTGGATGAAGCCTACTTGATCATGGTGTGTGATACTTTTGATGTGTTCTTGAATTCGGTTTGCTAGTATTTTATTAAGTATTTTTGCATCTATGTTCATGAGGGAGATTGGTCTGAAATTCTCTTTCTTTGTTGGGTCTTTGTGTGGTTTAGGAATCAGAGTGACTGTAGCCTCATAGAATGAGTTTGGCAATGTTCTTTCAGATCCTATTTTGTGAAAAATATTGGTGTTAGCTCCTCTTTGAAGTTCTGGTAGAATTCCATGCTAAAGCCATCTGGCCCTGGGCTTTTTTTGGTTGGGAGATTTTTAATGACTGTTTCTATTTCCTTAGAGGTTATAAGGCTGTTCAATCTGTTTATCTGATCTTGGTTTAGCTTCGGTAGGTGGAATCTATCAAGAAAATTGTCCATTTCACGTAAGTTTTCAAATTTGGTGGAGTATAGATTTTTAAAGTAGGATCCAAATATTCTCTGGATTTCCTCAATGTCTGTTGTTATTTCTCCCTTTTCATTTCTGATTTTGGTCATATGTGTTTTCGCCCTCTGTCTTTTAGTTAATTTGGCTAGTGGTCTGTCTATTTTGTTGATTTTCTTGAAGCACCAACTCGTGGTTTCATTGATTCTTTGTATAGTTCTTTTTGTTTCTAAGTTGTTTATTTCAGCCCTAATTTTGAGGATCTCCTGCCTTCTGCTCTTCTTGGGAGTGTTTGCTTCTTTTTTTTTTTTTCCAATTCACCCAGGTTAGCTGTTAATTCGCTAATATGAACTGTCTCAGTTTTCTTTTTGAAGGCACTTAGTGCTATGAACTTTCCTTGTAACACAGCTTTCATTGTGTCCCATAGATTTGGGTATGTTGTGTCTTCATTTTTGTTGGATTTTAAGAAGTCTTTGATTTCCTTCTTTATTTCTTCCCTGACCCAGTGGTTCTCTAGTAAAGAGTTGTTCAATTTCCATGTGTGTGTAGCCTTTCTGTTGATTCTTTTGCTATTGAAGTCCAGCTTTATTCCATGGTGGTCTGATAAGATACAAGGGGTTATTTCAATTTTCTTGTATTTGTTGAGGCTATCTTTGTGACCAACTATATGGTCGATTTTGGAGAAGTTTCCATGAGGTGCTGAGAAGAATGTGTATTCTCTTGTGTTTTGGTGAAACGTTCTGTAGATATCTGTTAGGTCCATTTGGTTCATGATCTCTGTTAGACTCATTATTTCTCTGTTTGGCTTCTGTCTTGATGATCTGTCCGTAGTTGTGAATGGGGTTTTGAAGTCTCCCACTATTAAAGTGTTTGGATCGCTGTGCGATTTAAGTTTTAGAAGTGTTTCTTTTATAAATGTAGGTGCCTTTGTATTTGGGGCATAGATGTTCAATATTGAGATGTTCTCGGTGGATGTTTCCTTTAATGAGTATGTAATGTCCTTTTCTGTCTTTTTTTATTAACTTCAATTGGAAGTCTATTTTGTTTGATATTAGGGTGGCTACTCCAGCTTGTTTCCTGGGTCCATTTGCTTGGAAAACCTTTTCCCAGCCCTTTACTCTGAGCTAGTGTTTATTCAATAGTGAGGTGTGTTTCTTGTATACAGCAAAAAGATGTGTCTTGTTTACTGATCCAGTCTGTAAGTCTTTATCTTTTTATTGGCGAGTTGAGTCCATTGATGCTGATGTATATTAGTAACCAGGGGTTGTTGTTTCCCATTATTTTGGTATAACTGGTTATCTTGTGTTGGCTATTTGGATGTTTTTAGCTGTCTGCTCCTTTTGTCTACTGAGCTTATACCCAAAGGGGGTGTTTTGGTGTAGCAGTCGAATTGCTTGGAGATCTGTGGCTGCTTACAGGCGGATCTCAAGGTCAGTCTGCTTCTAATAGCCAGAAGCACTGTGGGCTGGTGCAGCATATTCCTAGGAAATGAGGAATGGCCTGGGATTGTTTCACTGCTCCCAAGTCAGACCTCTCTATGTTGCACCCTGAGTGTTCAGCCTGCAGTGGCTCTGGTGGTATGGTCCTGTGTGCCCAGGCACAGTTTCTGTGGACCCTGGAGGTCCCCAAGGAGTCTGAGAGGGCCCAAGTCCATGCCTGATATGTCTGGGCTTTCCAGAATACAGCTGTGGGGCCCCTGGCTTCTGGCCTCCATATTTTGAAACCCTCAGCCTCTGCATGCCTCCACAGCAAGCTGCTGCCATGTGCCATGGCTTCCAGGCGTGCTTCCACTGCTCCGCCTCTGTACGTAAAGTGTCCGCCAGCGCTGCTAAGACTCCCATGGGTCCGCAACATTTTCTAAATAGTTGGAAGGTCTGTGTGGGGTGTGTGTGGACCAAAAGGCTGGTGAGTGATCCTGTATGGGGTCTGAATCTGCTCGCTGTGTTTTAGAGTCGATCTTACCAGGCGTCTCTCCCAATGGGAGTTCCTGATTCCTGAATTCAGCCACTTCCGTGTCCGAGAGAGGCAGGGGAGAGCCTTTCCCAGGGACTTTTAATGGTCCCTTGGGAGCTGGGTGAAACCCCGGTGGTTCTAGTCACTCAGATTTTTGCACAGCGTCTTACAACTCTGTGCTTTTATGGCTGTTTTCCCCAAGTTCAAAATGAGTCTGTGCAGGCTGCCGCCATCTTGGGTCCCCTCTCTTTCCCATTGTTGTTTGACTGAAGTAGCTTGGAGGTGTTTAATGAAATTCTCCTTTGTTTTCATCTGTAGGATTGTCACTTCCTTAAATTCTTTAAGGGATTTATTTTCTCCTTTTCAGACCTCTATCATTTTAATAAGTATAGATTTGTCATCATCTTCTTGTGTTTCAGCCTTTGTAATGTGGTCATGGTTTATTGTATTAGTATGGTTGAATTTTGTTGGAGACATATTTCTCTGATGTTTTGCAGATCTATTCTTTTGCTAGCCTTTTGCCATTTGGTGTTCCGTAGCTGTTTGTTCCTGGTGCCTTCTGAATTTGATGTCAAAGAAGGAGTTTTGTTGTGGAGGCCTTATTATCATGGTGATCTGTAGCTCTCTACAGGCTGGGTGTGACCCTGTGTTGGGAACTGGTTCTCAGGGGGTCTCTCACAGCTCACCCCTTCCTGCTGTGTCCCAACTAGGAGCTGAGGACAGCGATTGGGATGGGAGGTGTTATTCTAAGCCTGCTAGTTCCTAATATCCAACTGGTCCTCTTAGTGATGTCAATGGGGGCTGCAGGCCACAGTCTGAGTTGTTGTTGGTCCTGGGTGGTCCTGAGTGGTTCTGTTGGTCCTGAGGTTGAAGGCCAGAGTATTGTGGGGGGTGCAGGTCTGGAAGATGATGTTTAGATGGACTGCCCCAGCTCAGAGCAGTTTGGAAGGTTCCAGGTTGTTGGGCAGGGTGGGGGTTGGTGGTAAGGAGAAGAGGAGAGATCTAACCCAGGTATTAGGGTTCAAGGATATCTGACGTGGTGCAGGGTCAGGAGAATGGAGCTGGATGATCCTGGGGTGTGAGGCCTTGTCACCTCTGGTGGGCAGGGAAGGTACAGTGGAGCTTGGGGCACAGCTCTTAGCTCAGGTGAGCTGGATTTTTCCCAGAAGGCACTGGGGAGGTAGTTTCTGGGAAAGGGAGAAATCCAATCTGAGTGGTCCTGCTGGTCATGAGGGTGAAGATCAGAGTATAAGTGTAGGTCCGGAAGATTCATTCTTTTCTTTAGTATTAATTATTTCAGTTTTATCTTTGTTGAAATAGTATGTCCTTCTTTCTGCATGAGTATTGTACATATAAAAGTATTTCAACACTGAATTTGAATGAGTACCTTTATTGATTCCTACCATGTAGGAAATTTTTCTATTACAATTTTTCTATTGGTCTGGGTTGTAGATAATTTTACTTTCTGTTATAATATGTTGCATACCAATAATATTGCTACAGTGTTTTCCCTATAGCAAAAGTGTTATTTCAAACAGTCTGTTTTTCTCATTTAATTCTTGTTTTTTGGAGCCATATTCAACATTTTGTAGTAAGTACAAAGCACTTTGAGATTTGTTAATTTAAAAACCAAATTTATTTAACTAGATTATATCTTTTGTTGTAGTACAAAGATATCTCCAAGGCTGTCCTTTCATTTATTTATTTTTTTAACAAGAAACTTGGCAAATTGGTAAACAATGTTCTTTAAAATAGCTTTGTAAAAGAGTTTCTTCTTAGATCTGAAGCCAGCTTTTAAAGTGATGAAAATGAATTTCCCTGGCCAATTGGCTCATTGGCTAATTTGACTTATAAATAAAATGTACACCCTTGTAAATGCACTAAACCTTTCTGCCACATATTCAGTCATACTTCCTGTAATTTAGTTTTTCTAATTTAATCTAGTAGTAACCATCTTTTCTCGTAAAGTATATTGATAACAGTTTTGGGGAAATTTTTGCAAGATGTCACTATTTTCCATTTAGTGGATTTTTTTTTCTGGGTTTCTAATCTGTCTTTAAATATGGTCCTATAGTTTAATCTATCCTAATTCATACAAGGCTTGAAAAGACAGATTGTATTTTTTAATGATCTATGTATATTCATGTTGCAATTTCTTTCATACTCAAAATGTAATTTATGGCACCTGACTAAAGAGCACCTTCAATAAGTTAAGTCTTAGGTTGAATAGTGTAAATCTGCTAATTCGCAAAGAATTAGGATATCAATATTCAGATGGAAAAATCCAAATTTAATGATTTTAATGTTTTAAAGACAACGTTATTTAGGTTATCACCTGAAGGACCTCGGTATGATAGCTATATGTTGAGCAGTTCTGACACATCTTTCTGTAAGTGTTACAGCTGGGATTAAGCCAGTGGCTTTTGTTTTGCTTTATTCTGAAGAAGTATTTAGATATTTAAGTCAAAGAAAGCAGAAGCTTTGACAGAGGGAGGTAAAATATTAACATTTGTATCTCCAATATTATACTCAAATATGAATCCTACCTGACATGAAAGAGATCTTTTGGTTAATGTTTTTAGTAGGATTGAGGAGTTCCTTAAATATCAACAAGATTGAATATTGCTCTTTGCAGTCTACCTTCAAAAATTTGCAAATAAAGATTCACTGGCTTAGTAAAATGGCTCTGAATTTTAACAGGAAAACTAATATATGAATTTCCCATTAATTCCTATAGTAATTGTTTTCAAATGATACCTGTTATAGGCATGTTCTGTTTGCAGTCACAGCTTGTCATATTAATAAGGGACCATTCCTTATACCAACAAGCTATACACAATTAGCTTCCATGAGTACTAACCACACACAACCATTAACATTCCTAGGGCTTGCATAACTCAATGATTTCCAACTACTGTTCTGACACCAAAATCAGGGGAGCTTTATCCTCCCTGTATGGATGCTGCCTTATTTGATATCCAGCCCTTTATTTCTCATGGCTTTTCACTGACACCTGCATTATCTCTTAAGACTACTTCAGATCATTTTAGATAAGATCAGAAAAATGAACTGGCATTTAAATAGATTAAATTTTCAATCCCTTTTGAAGTTTTTACTTAATTAACATACGGAATGAAGAAAAATTGAAATTTGAACATCAAATTGTGTATGAGCAGTAAAGTTTATAAGAAAGTGTTCTTTTTAATATAAAAATTTAATTTTTAATTTTATGCACTCTATACTACACTCATAATTTAGTTTAGAATTTTATGTTGAAACATAGTCAAGGGATATTCATGAGTAAAGACTTTTTTTTTTTCTTAAACAAAATTCTTTGACCATCTGTTTTGTGTTGTGAGTGTGGGGTGGCAGGACTGGGGATCCAGCTGAGGGCCCCCTGCATAGTAGACAAGTTCTCTAATACTAACACATGTACCCTCACTATTGTGTCCATATTTCGGGGCTATGTCTCTGGAAAGACTGTGAAGAAACACAAGCAAGATTTATTAAAGAATTTGCTGTTTTGTGTGTGTGTGTGTGTGAGAGAGAGAGAGAGAGAGAGAGAGAGAGAGAGAGAGAGAGAGATTGGACTCCGTTGAAACTTAGTGAGCAGTTTCTTAAAATTTTTATTTAATTCCTTGTAAATTTACAAGTAGTGGCTTTTAATTGATGTCTGGCTGGGATGCAGTTTTCTGAAAATTCCAGTACAGAATAAAATTATGAGTATCTTTTATTGTAAGCATGATAAGTACAGGGTTTTTGAATTCACAAAGTGTGGAAGCAAGAGAGTCATAAATCACTGCTAAATAGCTAGACTAAAAAACACAAACAGAACTAAGCATTGCATTGCGGAATCCTACTGTGATCTTTTCTTTTTCCTTTTCTTTCTTCTTCCCATTTTGAATAATATATGTACAATCATTCTCCTCAGAACCAGCACAGCTTGAATGGAAATAATCGCTCTAATTTGTATGGAAAAAAAATCACCCTCATTTGTGCTGATAAAATGCAACTCATGGCAACTCCGACCCTGTGGTTTTAATGTGATTTCAAAAGCTGCCTGCAGTAAAGGAATGTATTAGAGATGGTAAATGCTGATATTATTTCATTTTTTGTAACACTTTGGAATACTTCTGATGATGGAAAAGATGTGCTCTAGATTTTTCTGGTGAGTGATTTTACAGTCCCTTAAATTTACCTCCAGATCCAGAAACTTTATTTTGTGAAGACTTCTCACTCCATGGAGTTCACACATGATCTTGATTTTATGTGCTGAATGAAATTGCAGTATGTCTGAACCTTACATGATGGCAATACATATTTTTTGAGAAGACTGAAATTAAAGGACATAGAATGTTTGACAGAAAATATTTTCACTTTATATGGGTTCATAGGACTCTCAACAGAAACATTGAGGGTATCTTATTTACCTGACAATAATGTCTACATACAAACTCTGAAACAATAACTGACTCAAGGAAAGTATAAAAAACCAAGTTTTGAGAGAAGTTCAAATTTTCAATATATAACTATTCAATAGATAATCATTATTCTTTTCCCAGAAGCATTTTAAATTGGAGTCTTAGTTTTGTTACCTATTTATTTCATAAAATACACTGACAAAAGAAACATAAGAGTGAGAGAGGATTTATTTGGCTGATCATTTCATATTGTAGTCCATCACTGTGGTGGTTTGAATGACAGTGGCCCCTATAGGCACATATATTTGCATACTTACTCCCCAATTGATGAACTGCTCAGAAAGATTAGAAGGTGTGTCCTTGTGGAGGTGTGTTGTTGGTACAGGTGCCACCTGCAGAGCAGGATGTAAAGCTCTCACATATTGCTCTAGTGCCATGCCTGTCTGCTTTTCATCTTGATGATCATGGGCTAACCCACTGAAACTGTAAGCGATCTCCAATTAAATAATTTCTTTTATTAGAGTTGCAATGGTTATGGTGGCTATTGACAGAAATAGAACAGTAACTAAGACAGAAGTTAATACTTGGGACTTGGGTATTTCTGTGACACGCCTGACCATGGTGTTCATTGGAGAAATATGGAAGATTTTGGGACTTTGGACTCGAAATAGCAAGTAAATGTTAAAGGGCTATTTGTGTAGGAGTATAGAAGACATTAAGGGCAATGTGGACTGTAAGGGCTCAGCTCAAGAGGTTTCAGAAGGAGTAAATGTTAGCTGCTGGCCTACAGACCATTCATTCTTGAGACATTTTGGCAAAGAATAAGGCTCCCTTTTGCTCTTGACCTAAAAATCTGCTTGAGGCAAAATCGAAGAGTTTTGAATTAATGGTATTGGCAAGGGATTTCAGGACAGCCTAGTATTGAATATATCACACGTTAGTGATCATTCTTTTGCATATCTACAATGAAAACAAGTAATCAAGGCAAAGAGAAATAAAATATTTTGTACAGTGTAAGGAGGAAAAAAAAACAAAAAAAAAGTCAAAGAAATAGAATGCCAGAACCAAATTCTGAGCTCAAGGAGATAAAATGTTTAAGGAAAAGCCTGATGCTAAATGTAATAAAGGCAGTGGTGACCTCATGGCAAGACCCTACACAGTTAAGTTTTCAACTTATGAAAAGGATTTAAAGGAAAGCTTAATGATTGATGACTGCTAAGTAGGCAATTTGATAATATGTTTATTTAGCAAAACAACAGTAGGCAGTCTTCCCATACGCACAGTCTAGTACCTCTGTAATCATTTATAGTATCAAGCCTAGTTATTGATTGTGGCATGGGCCTCATATCTAATCATAAAGTGGGTTTATTACCCCTCCCCTCCCCCAACAGTAATGCCACTATTACACAGGTCTGTTCAAATTGCCTGGTAGGTTGGTATTGTAGCTCAGTGGGTTCACAGCTGGGTAAAACTGTATGCCTTTTCTCCCCAGGCAAACCACACACCATGTTCCAGCACTCTGATTGTCATCCAGCAGAGTGAAAGCTTCCTTCTCAGTTCTGGTTTCATTTCTCAGTGTTCTGAATACAAGTGTATTGTTGGTGTCATCAGCAATAATGTCCTGACCTCAGGTTCTGATGTGCAATCCATACCAATAGCTATAATATGCATTGTTTTGAGTGACTTCTACAGTGTCCCAAACTAACAACTCATAGGTGGTATTCCACTTCTGGTACTCCTATTTTCATTTAATAACTCATGACCTCTTAGGAGAACATGCAGGCTTCCTAATGTGATTATTTTAATTAATTGTTTTCTTAAATATTCATACATTTAAATAGCAAGACTTTATTCTAAGTAGTAATGTAACAATGGATGAATCATGACCATGGTTAATTAATCACTAAATAAACACACATAATTTAATTTTTCCTATTTGGTAATTCCTGATATCTACTGAAAATACAGCACAAAGAATTAAATAACTCTTCACTTTTAACAACTTAAAGATGGCTCAGGGTTTGATGAGAGACAGAGAACTCTACCACAGTCTAACTGAACAGAATTTTAATCTATTGTGGTAGGTTGTGAGGGAAAAATGTAAAGTCAAATAGAACGTTTCTATATATAGCAATAATTTTAAAAGTCAATTTATGTCATGATGTTTAATTATAAAATGATGTTCTAATATATTTTATATAGTATTAATTCTTGCTATTCTTATATTTATAGATTTTTATGAGTAAAGGAAGGACTTCAAATTCTAACTTAGTGATTGATAAAAATTACTGCTCTAATTTGTAATAACTAAAATACAGCAAAGTCTTTCTAATTTAATATCCTTTATTCATTTAAGCATTGAGGGTTCTATTTATATAATTTAGGAATAACATTTTAAGAAGAAATTTAAATATGAGTATGATTCTACATGGACATACACTATTCTAAGGGAAGGGAGAGAGAGTTTCAGTAATTTCAGATCATTCCATTGCTAGATTAATTCTGATCTTTTCCTTTGTCCAGAAAAGTTTTTGTTCTTTTATCACCATAGTTCATTAAGTCAGTCATGCCTAGTATTCACTGTTAGTTTCAAATGGAAAGAATACATCTCTGAGTTAAACCCAAATGAAAGTATGAATGAGTGTTATATGTGAATGAAATGATATAATCTATGATTAGATCCAATGCCCCAAGAAGCAACATCTGGCAGTACAGTCAGGTCAAGTATAAGAAATCAGTGTTTACAGAGCTACTTGTCATCACGTGGAAACAAAAAATCAATCAAAGTAATTAACTCACCTAATTAAGGAAAACCAAAAATCTATCTCAGCTATATTTACTTCATGTATAAGACACAAGAGCAGGCTGACTTTGAAATCAAGGTTGAGTTCTTCAGGCTGCTTTTGGGATCCCTTTTAAGCCATTGTTAACCTTTTTCAAATCTCATTTGTTTTGTGTTCATTTATATACTCTATTAGTGACATGGTGAATAGATTATAGGGCTGGTGAGTGGGTTGGATGGGTTTGGTGGTTATTCTTGGATGTCAACTTGACTACATCTGGGAAAACCCAAATGAGTAGAGATACCTGTGAGGGAGTTTTCTACAATTAAATTATTAGCAGTGAGAAGACCCACCTTCTGTTGGTAGCCTATATAAAGAAAATGGAAGAGGGCAGCTTGCTCTCTCTTTGCCTAATTATCTTGTCCTCCCTGGCAAGTCCATTCCTTCCCTAGCATTAGAGTCTACTTCTTTGGGATTTAGACATATACTGAAAATCAACTGAGACATCCAGTCTAATGGACTGAATAACACTGTATTCTTGGACATTCCATTGTTAGACCACAATTGTTGGACCATCTTCACAGCAGCCTGTAAGGCATTCTAATAAATCTTCCCTAAATATATGTTCTTATATAGAAATATACATTATAATATATTGAATATCATTAATATATGAACACACATATATATGTATAATATATATCTCATATACAATACACACACACACACACACATGTGCACACACACACACACACATTGTAAGTTCTGTTCCTCTAGAGAACCCTGACTAATAGACTAGACTTCCACGCCTGATGACTGTGAGTTCATTTCCAAGAACTAACAGGAAAAAGAACCAATCCTGAAAGTTGTATTTGAGTTCCACATGGACTCCATGGCACACACAAGAACACACACACACACACACACACACACACACACACACACACCCACACCCAAAATGCACAATATAAACAAATTAGTATAAAAGAAATAGATCATTGAATATTTAGCCAATGTGGAAGACAAAGAAATCAAAACAAGACTAATACAAGCAACAGTAAAAATGGTACATATTTACAAAATAACATGACTATGCACACACAAAAATTTCTAAACTCTACAGAAAAAAGTTAAATAATATCCATGATTTTCACAATTTTAATGGATGAAAGGTAAGTATAGAAAGAGGAGTATGTTTCTTCCCATTTTTACTGGGATGACAAAACAAATGTTGCATGCATTTAAAGTATGCAACGTGAACCTGGGTTCAAATCCCAGCACCCACATGGCAGTTCACAGCTGTATGTAATTGTTGGGCATGGTGGTGCACACCTTTAACCCCAGTATTCAGGAGGCAGAGGCAGGTGGATCTCCATGGGTTCAAGGCCAGCCTGGTCTACAAAGTGAGTCCAGACAACCACAGATACACAGGGAAACCCTGTCTCAAAAAAACAAAATAAAACAAAAACAAACAAAAAATAAAATATGCAACGTAATGTAATGATTTGAATATTTCTTTACTCACTGGCTTATTTTCTGCAGTGTTGGTGGTGAATCTGAAGTTTTGACTCATATTATGTAAGTATTCTATCATTGGGCTATATTCTAGCCTCAAATATCACCTAATATTTGCACAATATAAAATTATTGCTGCAGTGGACCTAATCAACATATCCTTTGGTTAATATTATGTGTGGTAATGAAATTTAGTCTACTCTATTTACAGGTTTGTATAATATAGTATAAAGTCATTTTGTTGTATATGAGCCACCTAGACTATTCATCTTGCTTTTCACTAAAACTTCACAGACTTTGACCATCATCACCTCATTTTCCCATATTCTCAGTACTAGAGAGCCACCATTTTATTCTTTGAACTTGAACTTCTTTTTAGATCCCACATATATGTAATCACGAATAATTGTCATTCTGTGCATGACAGGTTCACCTATGTTGCCCAAATGATAGAGCATTCATTATAGACTAGATGATACTTCATTGTATGATTGAGATGTATAATTTGTCTTTATCCATTACTTTTTCCATGGTCCTTTAATTAGTTACATGTTTTGGCTATTGAAGTAAGCAATGCTGAAGTGAAGTGAAGGTGCAGATATCACATGATAATGCTGATTTGACTTCTGCATGTATAACTAGAAGTGAGATTATCAGATTGCATCATTGTGTTATTGTTGATTTTTTAAGAAATTATACTGCTGTTTTATATAATGAGCAAATTAACTTTACTCCCAATAACAAAGTATAAGTGTCCCAATTTCTCTATATATTAATCAACACTTGTCGTTTCTTCTTTTCATAATGATCACCAACTTTTTTTTTTTACTACAACTTTAGTATAATGGATCCCATTACTTTAATTTAAACTTTTATGTTGCACACATTTATATTTCCTTAGCTGTTAAATTGACTTTCTTACTTTAACATTTCTCTTATATTTATAAAACTATCTAAATTACATACAGAATTTGAATTCATTACTAATTTTAATATATTGTTAAGCTTGGAATAATTTTATATTATATTTTGGTAAGTCTTTATTTTATCATATGAAATGTTGTACATACGACTCTAGTGTAAATATACAGACATTTAATATTGCTTCACAATCTCATACTATTATAGGTTGCTTAGAAAGAACTCTGTAGTCACCATAATTTGACGAAATTTCTAGAACAGTTTTTAACTTGCATTGCAGCTTCCTATAATTAAAATATAAGTAATAAATGACAACAGAGACCTTGCCAAGTATTAAAGATTGCACTACTGCTATTTGAAGAAGTATTTAATTAAATTATTTACTAGTATTTATATTATATTTAATTGGTCAGTGGTGTTAATCCTTAACCCTCCATTATAAATGAGCACAGAGATACTTAATGGATTTTAGCAAGCTTGAACCTGGATTGAGCAATCTTGGCCCATCGAAGCTACCTTATTCTATTCCCCAAATATGACCTCATACATACATATGTCCCTTTGGATTGTTACTTTCCATGCTATACCAATGTTGCAGGCAACATAGAATGAGATTCTTTTTTCCATTCCATGGCATGTGTTCTTTCCTTGCTCCTCTGGCTTCTTCCTCTGTGTAAAACTCAGGATTCCTTTCTTTGTCCCAGGAAGTCCCATCTCTCTATACTCTTTCTTCTCAGCTAATTGGCCATCAGCAGCTTTTATTAACCAATCGGAGAGTGTCTCAGAAAGGGGGTTAACCAGATCTGGAAGCACTGAAGTCAGCCTCTGAGAATCAATGTATAAGAACTTCCTCTAATAGCTCTTGGCAGATTATACATCACCACATAAAAGAATTGCAAAAACAATACCAACCTTAGTGCAGTATTGATCTTTCTAATGCACTTCAATCTCTCTATAAATAGTTTTCTTAAACACATACATTAAGTTTATTACAAAGACAAAACCATCCTTTGGCCACTAAATAGACTGGAAACAGCTTCATAATAATTTCCTATCTGATGTTTAACAGATATCAGAAAAAAAATCACCTTTGATGACCAACAAATCTCTCACACAGTTTCACAATGCCTTAATTTCAAAGATAATTTAAACGAATCAACCAATCATTTTACTTTATTTTAATTAACAATTTCCCTTTAGTTTTTGAATTGTGAACTTTAGTAAACTGTAGAGCTATCTTTCAACTCCACTTAAAAATAAAGAACAAAAAGCTCTTTTTAACTCAATACACTTAACTGAGCATCTTCCAGTTGTTTCAACTAAATTAAATCAAGTGACTCATATTTTTTATTATAAATCAAATCTTACATATAATATAAAGTAGGTGAATAGAAGATATTTGTATATTTCATAAGACATTAAAACTACTCTAATAATACTCAATGTTTAAAGTGATATGCTCTTTGTATACTGTAATTAGTGAAGTTAATTCACTATTTGTCTCCATTATCACTTGAAGAAGTAAAGAATTATATGTGTTCTTTTCCGTCTCAGATAGCTATATCCTTCCTTCAGAAAAGATAAGAGGAGAAACAGGAGAGAGAAGACTGACAGTTTAAAGGAAATTGGAGAAAAAGAGGAAGTAAAAAAAGATGGAAGGAATTCTGATTGTAATTACACACATGATTTCCATCCACTTGGAGAGAGAAGCATTTGCTAACACATAGTAGACAGAAGAGAATGTTTTAAAATTATATTTTCTTTTCTTTTTCTCCAAGTCCCTAATATTGATGTCTACTTTCTCTCCTTCCCTCCCCTCTCCTTCCCTCCCCTCACATCCCCTCCCCCCCTCTCTCCCAGTACCATATTTTATAAGATTTTAAAATATAATCCTTTTGGAAGTGTATATATAACAAAGTGTCATTTAATGTAGGGACTGTTTTTTTTAAAGACTAGATATAATAAAAGGAACATACTGTTTCTTTTCAGTCACAAATGAGCTATATAAAATATTAGGCTTAACTAAAAATGGAAATGACAGCATCATACATTCTTATAAGTTATGTTGAAAGAAAGAATTTTTATATAGTTATTTGTTGATATCTATTGTTAAAGGATATAAGATTTGCTGCTATATTAATTTAATTCAAGCACTTTCTGAATTAATAATATATTTAATAGAAATATTATATAATCTGACATTTACAGTTTAATATCTACTTAGTGTTTAAACAAAATTCAGTAAGTGAGTGTGATCAACATGCTTGGCTTCACCATGACTCAATTCTCAAATCTATAATAGTAGAAGCAGTATTTTTTCACTGAGAATTTTGTGTAAACCAAATTTAAAAAGTCAAGTCTTCTGTATAGATAAATACCAGTGCACTGAATGAGTGCTGTGATATTTGCACAAATCAAATATTTCTTTCGGTCATACTAGTCAATTGTTAATTGTGATGCCACATGTCTGCATCAGCCTTGTCTAGGTTTTCCAACAAGTTGAAATGTTGTCTGTGACTAAGTCCTTGTCTCTTTTAAGGTCAAGGGGTCTTTGAGATTGCTCTAATTGAAGCCATTTCTCAGTATGTTTGATATATTGGCCTTTTAGGCATCCAATAAATAACTTTCCAAGTTGACAATCATCACAACCGTGTTTAACCACATTACTTCTATCACTGGGTCTGATACCTGTTCACTGTCTGTGCTACAGTTTGAGCCACATGGCATTCTAATCACTGCCACATCCTTCAGAGGCATTTGTACCCAGTTGTTGGGACTAATATAAGAGACATCAACTGCTAATGTAAAATCTGTTTTGCTTGGCAGTCTTAAGTAGCTTCACTTTGTTCAAGTAAAAGAAGTGATAACAAAAAGAAACTAATTTCTTATATAATATCTGAACTTTAAAAAACTACTGATTCATATTTTTTGTACATGATATAACAATGTGACGCTGCATTTATAAATGAATGACAGTGGTGTTCAGGGCTCTTGTCGTATGTATTGGCTAAATGTGTTAATTTTATTCTAATGTTATTTATTTATGATATTATAGAAAACATATTTATAATTCTGACTAACACTGATGTGCTTTCACTTCACCCTTGGTAGAGAGGTAATAGCCCTGGTCATTACCAAAAAAAAAAAAAAGTTGTAAATTAGTGTAAAAGTCTACCCTGGTGGAAAATTGCGAAGCATCAAACGGAAATTGCAGAATGACAAAAGCTTTCCTGGGAAGTATGTTTGTAAAATGGCAAATATGGATATGAAACTTGAGAAAATATACCTATATACTGAATACTTTAAAATTAACTATATTTTGAATTATTGTATATTTTCTGTTTTTTTATTGTGGTTACTATTTACATATAAACTTAATATTATAGCACATTACTATAGAGTTATTTAAAATATATAATGATTTGCACACATCTTTCAGTAAGTTTAACACTAGTATATTTAAACTGATATACTATTAAACCAGTATATTTAAATTGATATATTTTGATATTAAATACAGTAAACATATACTCTATTTTCATTAATAAAAATAATAGACAGCTGAGTCAAAATAATGAATAAGGTTAAAAATGGGTGTTCATTAAAGCAATTCTTGCTTGTAGAACACTTGTTTCCTTACTCATACAATCTGTGCTGGCATCTGCCTTGATCAAATGCTGTTTTTCTTTATTAGTTGCTACTTTGACCTTGTTTACTAGATTCTTGAAAAGCTTTACTTTGCTACACTGCTTAGATATGGAGTTGATAAAATCCTTTGCTATTGAGAAGTCTTCAATCTCACACGGAAAATTTTGGAATATAAAAACTCATCATGAAAGATGGCCTATAAACAGAGTAAGAGGAAGCAGGCTCACCAGGCACTGTCCCAAGCTTTGCAGAAGGCTGAATCATCAGTGTATTTACAGTATGAAGAAAAAAGTTTCCAACCTAAAGAGAACATATTGTCTGAACAGACAAGATGATGGTTTATAAATGATGCTTCTTCAGTAGTATGGGGTACAGGCTGCATAGTGAGCATGGAATGCTGTGTGACTTCAGGAAGATGACATATAGAGGCACCAAGGCTAAGAAGCAATAAGTGACTGTCAAACAGGACAATTTTATTTAGGACTTAAGAATGCTAAAATGAATACTGAGTGGTAGAAAACAAGAAATAATAAGATGAAAGTATATGAAGTAAATCGAATTAAGATTAAATTTTGAAATGAACAATGCAATATATATGTATATATATATAGTCCCATAAAAGTGGGAGTATATAGAAGGACACACACACACAGCAGGGGAGGAGGGAGGAAGGATTGAAGAGAGAGCAAGAGAGAGAGACAGAGACAGAGAGAATTATTTTGTGATGTATTTTAGACATTTAAGATGTTTCTTCTTCTAAGTTCTACAGCATCACTACAGTAGACAGAATGATAACCCCATGCATGTTGATATTATAATTTCTAGAATATTTGAATATGCTAAATAACAGGATAGATGCTAGTTTGTATGTGTGCTTAGTAAATGAGATGAAGACATTATTCTGGGTTGTCTGTGTGGAAGCGATATGACTACCACAGTTCTTACAAGAGAAAGAGGGATACAGGAGACTAAATGTTTGAATCATAATACATGAACAGATCTTGGCAAGTCCACTGTGGAGTATCAAGCTGAAAGAAAGAACCCTGAGTCAATTAATACAAGTACTTTCTAGAACTGGAACACAGAAGTTAACAGATTCTTCCCTGGAGTCTCTGGAAGGGAAGCAGCTCTGGCGGTACCTCCAGGATTTGTTGTCTTCACTGTCTGTATTTCTTATAATTAAGTACATTCTTTGACAATTTCATACATGTGCATAACGCATTCTGGTGACCCCTCACTATGTCTTTGTTCTTTCTCCCCTTTATCAGTGACTCCATTTCCCAGATTTTGCTTTTTAACCCATTGAAACATCTCTGCACTATAAGATCATAAAATTGTGTTGTGCTGTTTTAAGACCCAAGTTCGTAGTAATTTAGTCAGCAGCTGGAGAAGTCTAATAAAAATGTCATTAAGAAGTCAGCATTAAATTCCCATTACAGATAAGAAAACTGACTCCTACACATGCCACGCTATTTATTGTAAATTACAGAGCAGACTGAAGAATGAAATGCAGACCTTTTCTAGTTTCCAACCTAATAGAATATCATTATCTCAAATCTCCACTTTACTGTGAACACAGAGAACAATTAATAAAGGAAATAATTTCCAGAATGAGCATCTTGATATAACCTGTAACAGTTTAATGATTTCTCCACCAAACAGGAGGGTGTCCTGGTCACATGTGGCCACATGCAATTGAAATGATTAGTGCTCCGGTCCTCAGTGAGATGTGACCTTCACTAATGCTTCTCTATTTTATTTTTCACTCTCTTGGTAAGGTAATGGGACCTAAGGGCTAGAGTTGTGTATTTATCTTCATGCCTGCAGCAATGGTTTGTGTAAGTATTTCCTAAATGTCACATGCTAAAGGCTAAGTCACCACCAGCATGTTGCACTGCTGGAGTGAAAATTTAAAGTTGTACTCCACAGAAAAGATATTCGGTCACCTCAAGCATGTCTTTGAAGATGATATTGTGATCCCAGACACTTTTTCTCTCTGATTGCCTCACATTAGCAATGAGGTGAGCTGCTTTCTCTGACTGTGATACACGTGCTTGGCACAGGACCAGAGAACTTGACTTAAAAGATCCAAATATGACAATAGAAATAATCCTCCCATTTTAAAAAAGGATTTGTTTTTAATCCCCCCACCATGTGTTTGTGTGTCATGTGTTTGTGTGTGTGTGTGCGCACATGTGCTGGTGTATGTGCAGGTATGTGGTGTGTTTATGCTGTTTTGCCCATCTCTGCATGTGTATGTGAATGCAAAGGAGTGTGGGTGCTTGAGGTACCAGAAGGGACATTTGGTGCTTGAGAGCTGGAGATACAGGCAGCTGTAAGCTACCTGAGAATTAAATTGTGGTTTGCAAGAGCAATACAGGTCTTAACTACTGGGCCATCTCTCCATCAGTTTCTTTGGAAAATAGTCTTCTTTCCCTTTTAAGTTGATTTGTTTCAGGTATTTGTTTCAACAACTGAATTCCAAGTAACAGAAGAGGTTCTTTGCTCATTTTGCCTCAAAGACTCTGGTGTGAGAAGAGAGCTCTGGGGCATCTTGATCATACAGGACATCTGACTTGGTACCCAGAATGTGTTCCCTGTGCTCACACATCAAGGTACAAAGAGGCCACTTGGGTTAAGCAGAAGAGGGTGTGGTTGGGATAGTGGCATATATGGTGCTGTGCACACCAGGCAGGCTTTGAATATATGCTGCAAAGAAGAGTTATGAGTCATGGAGGCATCTACTTGAAATTCAAAGGAAATTGAGAGAGACCAGTGTCTAACAGAACTCAAGTCCTTGCTAGTAGTCCCTAACAGTGTAATGAGTGAACCCGTGAATCTTGTACAACCAGTAAGGCTAAAACCATTTGGAACTCAAATCATGGAACTGTGTGCCCTCAATGGTTGACATTGTACTAGAGAAATTAACACTTGTGGTTTTGGTTTGGTCTGATTGTCCCCCCCCCCCCATTTCTCATCTGTGGAATAGGAATGTTAACTTGTACCATTATGTCTTAGCAGCATATGACTTTCTTGTTTATTTTTATATACTCACAGCTAAGTTTCCCCTCAGTATCACAGAACAATTTTGGACTTGAACTTTTGAGACAAGCTGTATCCCTTACAACTGGAGACACTTCAAAATGATCTAAATGGACTTTTAATTTAGAGATGCACAAGTACCTATGGGATCAGGAGATGAATGCTGTAGTTTGGGTATAAAATACCCCCAAAAGGACATATACTGACAGTTTGTTTGCAAAACTAGTATGTTGTTTTTGGATGCCATAGAGTATTTAGAAGATAGAGCCTAGTGGGTGGAAGTAAACTAATTTTTTTGGCACATTATGAAGGAGATATTGGGGCCTTATTGGATTCGAATTTCTCATTTTGCTTTCTTGCTGTTATTAGGTGATCAAGTCTCCTCTATCATGTGCTGCATGTGTTACTATAGGCCTAAAGGGTTTTAATCCAATGATAGTGGGGAGAAGCCTTTGAAGCTATAAGCTAAATAAGCCATTCTGCCTCTTAGGATGTCATCTCAGGTATCTTGCCATAGTGATGAGATGCTAGACAAGCAGTCTCTGTGTCTTAAGTGATGCTACTACTTCCATTATTATTTCAGTTTTGAATAAAATATTTCCCATACATTTGTTTGTTTTTTAAGTTTTATTTTTATTTTTATTTATTATTTATTAATTTATTTCTTCAAGTTACATCTCAGTCACAATACCTTCCCTACTCCCCCTTCTGGTCCCTCACTCATACCCTCTTCCCCCTTACCCTCCATCTGATTCCTTTTTTTTTTAGTTTAAGGTATATCTCCCCCCCCCCAACAGCTTCCACTTTCAGTTCAACAAATGGCTCTTTCTCTTATAACAACATATACAATACAAAACAACAAAAATAATTAGGCCACAATTATGAGAATTATAAGGCTTAGCATACATTCCCAATGTCCAGTCCATACGTATTTGGCAACTGACTTTAACATTCTACTATCCAACCATCTCCATGAGTTTAAAGATCTATATCCAACTCAGCTTCCATCCTAACTTCCATCACAATTTTAAAAATGTCTTCTTAGGTTCAGAACATCCTCTTAATTTGTAAACAACTCAAAATTTAACTATGAGACTACAGCTATCTAGTCTTCAACCACATCAGAGACCTGAGAAGAATAAATTTGTCTGATTATACAGGAAATGCAGGGTCAGCAGCTTCCAAAACTAAGAAATGGCATACAACTGGCTGCATGGACAGTTCCCAATTTCTCTCCATACATTACAGCATCAATCTTCAGCTGTTTGGCCCTGTTTCTCTGATAGACATTAATTGTAAAGCAGGAATTATAAAGGACTTGCCTACCCTGTCTTGGCAGAGATAGGCTGTCAACTTACCAAGTTTTGTCCTTTTTGGACAACAGTCTGTCTACAGTTGGAGCAAGGGATTTTCTTGTTTTAAAATTTTTATGTGGCATTATTTTAGGCTGCTCTTATGAACAACACTATTTTATTTGTTTGTCTGCTTTGTTCTTTATTCTAGTCATCCATCATCTTTGTGTCTTAATATATAAATGAATTTGGTAGTTATGATTGCTGATCATAGCTGTAAATATAGGTAATTCCTTCTGGGTAAAAGCCACACATAATGACATTGGAGAAGGAAATTTTTAATTTGCCTGCTTGATTTTTACTCCTGCTGGCAAGTTCAGTATTGAACCTATTACACTATCACAATATTACACTATTTTGTAACTACAGCCAGAAGCAGCTTCTTTGGGCTTTCCACATTGACTAATAAGCAAGTGGTCTCCAGCCCTTCCAAACCAAATTGGGACTTCTGAGACAACCAGTCTCATAGACTTAGCAGCTACTGAATTCTCAGCTTCTCAAGTATAAGATAATCATTGTTGAACTATCTGGACCATATCATACACATACACATAAACACAGACACACACACACACAAATACACATACATACACACACCATATATATGTGTGGTATATATACATATATATATGAGAGAGAGAGAGAGAAACACCTCTCTTTTTTCCAGCTTATCCCTCTTTTGGTAGGTTGAGGTTACAATTTATTACTTGCTCTAGTATTTTTTTTCTTTATTTTCCTTGAGTTTTCTCTCATTGGAGATTCTGTCATGATAAATTTTGTCATTGTAGGTTCAAAAATCTCTTATTTCTACCTTAACTTTCTTAATAGGCTTATCCAGCTCGATGGTCACTCTTTGTCATCATGTAGCTATTGTCTGTCTTTTTACTGTCTTATTGATAATGTGAATTGCACTACTGAACTGATGGACTGCTAATAGCATCAATACTTCACAGCAATTTTTACATTTTCCTGTTCACTTCACATATTATATTTTTATCTTATAGATTTATGATTACTTTAAACAAACTTCTGGTTTCTATCTCTTCATATATTTCTTTGCCTCCTCCTCCTTATTTCCTGGTAAAACATTTCCTCATTGGAGATATACTGGGAATTATCTTATTTTTATTCCTTCTAGTTACTCTTTTATTTATCCTTATATTAAATAATATTCAATGAAATGAAACAATTGTATACATATATATATATGGTACAGTGTTGAACTTTAGATCAATATACAATATGAAATGATCAAAACTCTACTGCCTTTTAAGTGATTTCTCTAAACTTGCTTCAGACACATCGATGACTTGATCAGGTCTAATGAAATTTACTCTGTTTGTTGCACAGTTTGATTTTTTAGTGATTGTTTAAACTGTCTATATTCCAATAGGTGGGTTGTTTTTGCTAATCTGATAAAGTTTTGTTCTTACATTTTTGCATTTGTGACAATTTTAATGGGCATCATGACCTCTTCATCTAATTGAAAATACATTTTATTTTAAGCTCAGAATGTTCCATAAAGTTAATTTCATTTGAAATGTATTTGTGTCTCTATGATTCATGATACACAATGTTGATCACCTTTGGTAGACAACAGAAAATGTTTTTGTATTGTGGCTTATGGATTCAATTTAAATGACCATACTTAAAATAGCTTTAGTTTTCTCTCCTGATCATCTTTAGTTACCACTTTCCAATCTATATTTTTATTCAGTGGTGCCCAGGGCCTGGACTTTTGTAACTAGACTTTCAAAAGGGAGTTTAAAAGTTTTGTTTTGTGCTGTCAGTGATATAAACCGTCTGTAGATCTGTTGAGCTCCTCATAAGTACATGTCCTTTTGCTAAAGCTCGTTTTCAGAAAATGTTAGTACTCGGCACAGGGTAACATGGGATTTTTCCACTTTCAAAAGCTGTCAGGTTGGTAGTGGGTGAGTCACAAAAACTCTGCTTTTAAGCTTTGAATCTAGCCTTCTCTCCATCCAGGTAACGTCTTTCCTTTTGGATATTAATTGCAATGCAAATGAGTATAGCAAGAACTAATACTTTCATTTACTGCTACTAGAAATATAAGGTGGTATAGTCATCATGAAAATAATCTCACAGTTTCTTATGAAATAAGACAAACTCTTAACCTGTGACCCAGTACCACTGAAAGTGCACAAGATCTCTTCAGGGAAATTTGTAGAAACTATTCTTCTATGCCCAAATATAGAGACAACAAATATATTTTTAATTATTATGGATTGTTAAAAGTAATGACATTGACAAAATATAAATGATGGGCCCATAAATTAATATTACTAAGCAAAGTGTGCCATTTTAAATAACTATCTACTTCATGATAAATATTGAGCATATGCCATTCTGGAAAATGCAGAATTATACAGACAGTAAAAGATCAATGATTTTTCCCAGTGGTCAACAACTGCAGCATGTACATGCTATTACAACAGTGGATACCAATCAAACATTCATTGAAACTCACTGTATGCAACCAGAAATGATACCTATTGCAAAATATGGATTCTGGGTGACAAAGTAAGCTCATCAACTGTACCATTCCAGTGCCAACAATAATGAAAAGAATGTATGCAGAGGGACAGATGTGTATGTCTCTACTTTTCTCTATAATTGTCTGTGATCATGAAACCTCTCTTAAATAAAATATTTTAAAAACATTTCACAAAATATGGTTGAGTGTGATCTGCATGAATATAATGAAAAAAGACAATATAGTGTGAAAAATAGTTTAAGAAGATTAAATTTAGGAATATGTGCATTCAAATGTTAAGGATCTATCAATTTTTCATAAAGATATTCTGAACAATAGTATTAGAAGGGAGTCTCATGTTCAGAACCCACAGTAAGTCATTTTTATGACCACATGTAAAGGTAGAACATATGTGTATATATTTATTAAAGTGTGTAAGTTTAAAACAGCCCTTTTCCCTGTGTAAATGAGTTAAATTTTGCAATAAATCAAAACTATAGGCTAGAACTCATTTCCTTTTTGTGTAGGACCTAATTGGAGTATAGGAGCTAAAGAGCAGAGTATTACATTTTCTATCCTGTGTAACAGATGGAAGCTCAGTATAATAAAGATGCGCTCCCAATAGGAAAAATAAAATTTCATTAAATGCAGTAAAGATTGGTGTGCTTTTTTCCTATATATCTAATTAGCCTTACATTTATCTGAAAGATTTGTGCCTGTATGTAATCATAAACTACTCATGAATATTTGATTGTCTTAAAAAAACTTTCAAGAAATATAAGAACAAAGTCTAATTATATGTACTTGGTGAAGTGTGATCTCCCTTTTATATTTATATTAGTAACCCTAGGGTAACAGTGTTGGGAAAATGAAGTTCAGCATGAACTAAGACTTTAGGGAGGTGTTAAGGAACATTTGTTCTTCTAACTTTATTTTGGTCATGAATAGACAATGCCTTACCAAAGGAAAAGCATAGTCGTTAGCTTTCTTCACTGAAGAGTAAAATGAATTATGTATAGCATGATTAAAATAGAAAATACATAAAGGAACAGTAAAAAAATTGCTAGTTTTCTAAATGACATACATTTCTCAATAATCTCTCACTATAGTGATTTTGTTATTTCCACAAATAAAATGTGAAGATCTGGGTAAAATTCAAGTGGGACTGAGGCCTCACATCACTAGTTAAGTGTTGTACTAATAGTACCAGAAAGCTACAATCTTAGCCTTTAGTTTTTTGAGATAACGTCTAACTGTATAGCCCAAGATCTTCCTGCCTTTATGAGATTCCTCCCATTCTGAGATTATAGTTGTGTACTACCATGCAGACCTAAAGTATGTATGTATGTATGTATGTATTTATTTATTTATTCATTTGTTTGTTTAAATTGAAGACACATTCTCTTCTCAGGCAATGTATTCTGATTGCAGTTTCCCTCTCTACTTATTTCACTTCTTCCCCTCCTCCTCTCCTCTCTAGATCCATCCCCTTCTGTCTAACATTAAAAAAGAACAGGCTTTTAAGAGATAATAAGTAAATGTGACAAAATAAAACATAATAAGGTGAAGGAAAAACTGCATATCGAAGTTGAACATGGCCACTAAACAGGAGGAGAAGAGTACCAAGAGCACACACAAAAGTCAGAAACCCACTTGTTCTCACAGTCAGGAGTCCTATGAATATAATAAACCAATAGCGAAATTATGTATGCAGAGGATCCGGCTCAAACTCCTGTAGGCACTGTATTTGCTAATTCTGTCTCTGTGAGTTCATATGTGTTTTGCTTAGTTGATGCAGAGGCGTTTGTTCTTCTGGTGTTCTCTATTTTTTCTGGCTCTTAAAATCTTTCTGTCTCCTCTTCCATGGGATTCCCTGAGGTCAGAGCAGAGAGATTTAGTAAATATTTGGCTTTGTATACAAATATTGATGGACTCAATGCTAGTGGTAAATAAGTAAATTCAGAGAGTATGATTTAAAGAATATATATATAATTGATTTATTAAACTTAATACAAATTACTATATATAATGCTAAATTTACTATACTCAAAAGCAGTCTGTGAAAAATTAAAATCACCCAAATAGGGTATCACTTATAGTTAAGTGCTATATTTCTGTGTTGGGTTTTATCTTTACATTTAAACATATCACAAGGTGGCTACAACCATAGCTTATTCAATCCACAATGGAGACCCAGGTTAGGCTAGCATTTCTTAGTCTTCTCACCTGAGTTTGTTATGATCTCAATAGGTCTGCTCTAGAATACATCTACAGAGTAGTATTTCTCACTGCCCTTGATCTTCATGGGAAGTTGATACCACCAATATTACTATTTATTTTTGAACAGTACATATTTATTCCTGTCATTTTGTGGTATTTTATTAGATCTCTTTTGATTAAATGATTTAGAATTGTTTGTTTGTTCCCTGTGGCTTTTGGGGCATATTTAACCATTTCTTCAGACCTAAGTATTTTTTCTAGTAACCTCTGTAGAACTAGAGTTTTTCTTTCCTATTATGTATCAGATAAACTCTGGTATCAAGTTCTTTGTTGACTCATTGAAGGTCAAACTGTTCTCTATTTTGAATGTGATAAGGTCACATGTTCTTTTCCTTTTTCATACTTGAAAGAACAGACAATAGAAGTGTGACAAAAGATTACTTCATATGATGGATTTGTCATTCACTACAGAATTTTTTAAAAAGAAAGTTACTTTCTTTTGTCCATTTCTTTTAGTTGTTTCCATATAAATAAAGTTATTCACAATAATTTCCTATTATATAATATCTATAGAGCGTTTATATCTGTCTTTTCATTCTTTGCATAATTTTATGCTATTCTTCATTCTTACTGATAATTTTATTAGATTGTACATTTTTTATTAGTCATTTATAAACAGGTTAATTTTTTTGAATTTTCTATAAGGTATGCTTTCTTGATGTCTGTGAAATTTCTTTTGTTTTGACGGATTGTATTTGGTTTTTCTTTTCTAAGTTTCTCAGATGTTTCTCCACTTATGATAGAGTTTCATTCTGAGCAACCTATAATAAGTTGAAGACATAAAAATGTATTGCATGTAGCCTACCTATTGAACATCACAGATAAATAGCAGTTGTGTGGATTATATGCTGTTAAGGAACTACATACTGCCAGCCCAAGAAAAGGAGAAAGCTCCAAAATAGAATGAGATCTTCTTCTGAAATCATAATACTTTTGCACAATCATGAAGCAAAAAATAAAAAGTAACTTTAAATTAAAGTATTGTAAGTTGTTGGGTATCTTTTTTTAAACATTTATTTATTAATTCAAGTTACAGCTCCATCACAGCCCACTCCCTCCACCCTTTCCAGTCCAACCCTCCCACTCTCTATCCCCTTTCCCACCTGTCCTATTCCTTCAGTGTGGGGTTCCCCACATATCAACCCCCCCTCTCAGTTTATCGGTCACATGAGGGCTAAGAGCTTCCTCTTGCACTGGGAGCCTATATGGCAGCTCCACCAAGATGAAATTTCTGACTAACAGATAAAAATTTCTATGTTCCTGTTCCTTTGGGTCTGTTGATTGTAGGATAGTTATCCTGTACTATATGGTTAAAGTGAATATATGCCTTGTGTATATTTCCAAGTCTGGGTTAGCTCACTCAGGATGATCTTTTCTAGTTCCATCCATTTGGTTGAAAATTGCATGATTTGTAGCTGAGTAGTATTCCATTGTGTAGAATGTACCTCAGTTTTTTAATTCATTCTTCGGTTGAAGGACATCTGTGCTGTTTCTAGTTTCTATGAACATAGTTGAGAGGATGTCTTTGTGGTTTGGTGAGGAATCTTTTAGATATATGCCCAGGAGTGATATGGTTGGGTCTTGAGGTAGAGATATTCTAAGTTTTCTAAGATATCGCCAAACTGATTTCCATAGTGTTTGTACAAGTTTGCACTCATACCAACAATGAAGGAGTGTTCCTCTTTCTCCACAACCTCACCAGCATGTGTTGTCATTTGAATTTTTGATCTTAGCCATCTGACAGGTGTAAGATATAATCTTAGAGCCATCTTGAATTGCATTTCTCTGATGATTAAGGATTTTGAGCATTTCTTCAAGTGTCTCTTGGTCATTAGAGATTCCTCTTTTGGGAATTCTCAGTTTAGCTCTGTACCCCATTTTTTGAATGGATTATTTGGTTTCTTGATGTTTAATTTCTTATGTTCTTTATAAATTTTGGATATTACCCTTCTGTCTCATGTGGGGTTAGTAAAGATCTTTTCCCAGTCTGTAGGCTGCTGTTTTTTTTTTTTCCTAATGGGACAGTGTCCTTTGCCTGACAGAAGCTTTTCAGTTTCATAAGCTCCCATTTATTGATTGTTGGTCTTACAGTCTGCCTATCTTAAACGATTAAAGAAAAAGTAAAAATTACCCAATATTGTATTTAAGATAGAACTTTTCTTTGGATAAATGTTTAACAACATCCAACATATTTCAAATGACAATATGTGTATCTATGAATCTATCAGTCTAAAGTGTAGTAGAGATGAAAACTTTCTATATCCATTGATTTAGCTATTGCCTATTTATAGTTTAGAAAGTTACTTTTGTGTTTGTGGTGATGCAATATAAACATAATACAATGCCAGCTGTTTAAAAGCAGCATACACATTTATGTACAATACATTGTACTTTGTAGTGATGGCTATGTAATGGTTCGTGTATTCCACCATACCACACTTTGAATCATTGTTTTAAAATGTTCTCCTTTATATATGGAAGAATTTTCTATAAAATATTATGCTCTGTTACACCAGCAGCAGTCTCATCTACCCTGTGTTTGTTATACGTATTGTTCGCATCAGGGGGATACATTAAGTGAATAGATGTACTGCTTAAGTTGGTGTATGCATACTCTATGATGGATTCATGGTAATTTGTCTAAAAAAGTTGTGTCTGCAAAGTAGCTTCATTACATCTTTTTAATTTACATAGATGCAGGACACGGTGACTCATTCTTTAAATCCCAGAACTTGGGAGGCAGAGGGTGATGGAACTGTTGACTTTGGGACGAATCTGGTCTACACAGAAAGTTTTAAGCTGTTCAGGGTTGCATAGCAAAAACCTATCTGAAAAGAAAAACAAGCAAGCTAGCTAACTAACTAAGTAACAAACTAACAAGCAAAGGAGATAAGGAGTAAATCAAATATGCATACATGCATACATACTCTATGCCCATATAAATCACACATATTCCTGGGTTTATACAAACTTAAATTTAGTAGATTTCCCTGCAGACTTGGCGTTTTTCTTTAAATATATGAACTTTCTTTTGGTAGATTGTTGCATTGTATATGGTTTGCTTTTCTTTCTTATTTATTTTATGATAAAGGAGAATAAATCTAGAATCTTGTGGAGTCTAGCCTTTTATTGCAGTGGTAAAACACCATGACCTAAGGCATCTTGGAAAGGAGAGGGTGTATTTCGTTCTCTGTCTCTGGACTGCAGTCCTATGAGCCCTAAGTCAAATGTCCTTCCTTGTTCACAAGAAGGCCACATGAATATTAAAGGTTTAAATGTTTAAAATATATTTTTATACTATATTTCTTAAAATCAATGAGTAGTCGTTCAATTAAACCACTTTAGACAAGTTCATTTGATTGTTGAATATTTTCTCTAAGCTTAACATTAGTAAATCTACTCAAATGAAATGCTGGCTTATCTCTTTATGAGTTCTAGTGACTCCATAACGTTGTGCCTTTAAGTAGAACATGCTGAATGCTTTTTAATGGAGTTGCCTCTATGCATTTTTTTTTCAGAATTAGAAAGTTGTTTGTAGTATAATTATCAGACTTCTACAAATAAAAATTCAAGAATTAGATGAAAGAAACAAAAAGAAGTGTGTTATTTTATATAACATGTATGTTTGATTTTGGGGAGGTTCTCAGACAGACTACTAACTTATGAAAATTGGAGAAATTTTGTGACTTTTCTTTAGATATTGTGGAACAGCCATCTGTCATTATAAATAGAAAGCCATTTCCCAGCCGCCATGATTTGAACAAGTCTGTCTTTTAACTGCTGTGAGTTTAGCACAATCTCAAGTGTACTAATGGCCATAGTCTTTCAGCGGAAGCAGAGGAGGGAAGCCAGACAGGGTGAGTCCTGGTTTTCTTTATGTGAATACTAAAAATAATCTAGAAGCCAAACTAAAACTATTTAGAAAACTGAATTCTTTCAAATAGATGGATGGATGGCAATAGGATCTTACATGTTAATTTGTAATGCATTTTAAAAAGACCTGTGGAATGTTTTATGTTCCAGGCACTGGTTTCTTCTCATCAGCCCTATAAAGACAATTAATGAAAGCCAATAGGGCAATATATGTCCCCACAGTTTCTAGGACCCAGTGGAGTTTATTGCTGTAAATTTCATTATTGAAGCCTGTCATAGAACAGCCAGGACAGCATTAACTTTAATGAAAATGTGTGTGGATCCTTGAAGAATGTTGTTCCATATGAGAAAATATCAGAGAAACATTTATAAAGCAGTATTATTGCTCTATGACCAACAATAAGGAAATTGTTAATATATTCACTTAAGTGTTTGTTTCTATTTTCTAGCTAAGCATATTATTATTGGATGGAAAAGTGCTTTAGTGTCTATGATGACTGATGAAAAGAGCTGAAGGTTATAAACTCATTTCAGTCAAATATACACAACAAGAATGAAGAATTATAATCTTACAGGAATTTGATATTAAGAGAGTATACTACTGAGTTCAAGTGTCTGATAGATCAAACAAACAACTAACAAACAGCAGCATCAGTGCAGTCCACAATGCAAAATGTTACCTGAGTCACATTTCCCTAGAAAGAAACACAGAAAAATTCCCAACTTTTATGTCCTGAGAAGTAACTAATCTCCTATATCTGATTATAAGAAGTGCCTCCACCACTTTTTAAGAGTACGTATTTATATCACCCACAAGATCCCAGATGTATCTTCTCTTCTCTGAAATATTCCACACTTTGGCAATAGTCAAAACCCAGGCATCTTCATTACCTTCATTTTGTATTTGATGAGAGAAAGGAGACTTTAGTAAAAATATGCTTATATCTTTGAAGAGTGCTGTTCCCATAAGAAATAAACAGAGAAACATTCATAAAGTAGTCTTATTGATCTAGGAAATTTCATATAAAACTGCCATGAAAACCTATAACAAAGGTAGCTCTTGTGTGGATGAAGAATTAGTGATCTGGATATAATTGAAAAAGGAGATGGTAGATGTAAGAAAGCAAGGGAAGTGGTGTGGAACATCTGTCTAAAACTCCTGTTTCTGCATATCTAGAGTCCCATGTGAAAAAGAGAAAGAAAGCTGAATAACCTACCCTAGGAGTTGTTTGTTGGCACATTTTGAAACCTGAGTAAACAAATGCATTTAGGTCCAAATGTTTTCCAACTGCCAAGATAAGGTTGCTTGGGAGAAAAGATGAGCCTTATTCAAAACACCACAGTGACATGGGTATGTGGAGAAAAATCATAAGCCATTCAATTTAGAAAATGTTGGAAATTTAAAAATTCATCTACAATGTAAAAAAGGGTACAGGATAGAATTAATTATATTAACATGCAATATCATTAAATAATAATGATGTCTAACAAATACAGCACATGTTTTATTTCAAGATCTTTGTGTATGGTGCCCCTTTGAAATTTCTCTCCAGTTGAAATGAGAATTTATCATTAGGTTTATTTTCAAGAAAGGAAGTTAAGACGTGTAGAAATAATTAATTAAATTATGTTGGGTACCATTTGTAGAAATAAGTAATTAAAATTATTTCTTGTGTTTATATTATATTTAATTGGTTAGGCAGTTGTCAATACTTAACTCACCATTATAAATGAGCACACAAACACCACATGGATTTTAGCAAGCTTTGGCCTGGATTGTGCATTCTTAGCCCACCTAAACTAGCTCATAATTCTATTTCCCAAATATGACCCCACATATACTTATATCCCCTGGACTGCTATTCTCCACGATAGATTGATGTTATAGGCCACATGCAACAATCTTCTTTCATCTACTCCATGGCTTGTGTCTCCTTCCTGCTCCAGCTGCTTGTCTTAGAGGCTTCTTCTTCCCATGAACCTCTCTGCTTCAGAAGTTCTCTCACCTTAGTCCCACCTACCTCTGACTTCGCCCAATGTCAGGCTTCAACATTTATTTAACCAATCAGAGACAATGTAAGTGACAGATAGCAAGCAGAACCAATTAATTAACATTTAGAATGCATAATATCACCACATGAGACATGAAGATCTTCAGTAAACTTCATGATATAACACAGCAATCGGCAGAAGCAAGAGTCAAAATCCAAGGAGAATTTTTTTCCCCCTGCGTCTATTGTTTGGACTAGTTTGAGGAAAATACATCCACATAGCTCATTTAAATAGAAAGGCAAAATGAATATAATTTTATGAATGTCAAGATTTAGAGTTTGCCTGATGAAACCACATAGGAAAGGTATATAGATACAGAGAAAGATTCAACGTCTTAAATTCAAATGTCTAGAGGTATTCAAGAAGGCCGAGGAGTCATGTCCCTAGTGAGGAAAATAAGAAGAGTTCACGTATAAAGTGACAAAAGGGTTTTTTGGAAAAAGAATGGATGTACCTGGATGCATAAAGGGGGATTAAAAATACTATTATTGTTTTTAGTAATGCAGAGACTATCCAGAAATCTGCTGGGAGTGGGAGACTTAGCTGAAGTGGCGAGGAAGAAAAGGAAAGAGAACTTTTGGTACAGGCACATTCTATCTCCATGTCTATCATGGCCGTGGAACTGAGATAGAGAAGAAAGGACCATCATGGCCG
>CAJQZJ010032395.1:4163287-4177475 GCA_907164525.1 Lophiomys imhausi | reverse complement strand
AAAGGACCATCATGGCCGTGGAACTGAGATAGAGAAGAAAGGACCATGCATAACCCGGTGACAGGACTTAGCTTATACGCAAAAGTTTGAAATGTTTCATAAAATTATATTGGGATGCCTTTTTATCTTAAACTGAAGACCTATTTGAGTAAAACACAAAACTGAGAAACTGAACTACATAAAAATTCAATGCAACTTTAAGCAAAGGTTAAAAGAAATGATTGATAGATGTATTTGCATTAATAAAGAAAGATTTCAATTTCATCAAAAGGCAAATGAATGTAAAAACTTTAATTTGAAAAGGTAATTTAATGTTCAAAAACCTCAAGAGATCTGCAGAATATGGCATTCAAAGATGTTTTCTTAACTTAAGATTTTTTGATATCGAGACATGTCAGCTCCTGACAGCACCCCCTATATTACTCCAAGTAGAAGATGAGCATCGAAGAATCTCCAGTGGGAGATGATTAAATTGGTGGTAAGCCTTTCTCTTGGCAAGAAAAACCACTTGCTTCAACTGTAGACAGACTTCTGTCCAAAAAGGACAAAACTTGGAAGTAGGAAAGTCGACAGCCTAGCTCTGCCAAGACAGGGTAGGTAAGTCCTTCATAATTCCTGCTCTACAACCAATGTCTGTCAGAGAAATGGGGCCAAATGGCTGAAGATTGATGCTGTAATGTATGGAGAGAAAATGGGAACTGTCCAGGCAGCCACTGGTATGTCATTTTTTAGTTTTGGAAGCTGCAGGCCCTGCACTTCCTATATAATCAGACATATTCATCCCTCTCAGGTCTCTGAGGTGGTTGAAGAATAGATAGCTAGAGCCTCATAGTTAAATTTTGAGTTGTTTAGGAATCAAGAGGGTGTTCTGGATCTAAGAAGATATTTTTAAAATTATGAGGCAAGTTAGTATGAAAGCTGAGTTAGATATAGAACTTTAAACTCATGGAGATGGTTAGATAGTAGAATGTTAAAGTCAGGTGCCAAATACATATGGACTGGACATTGGGAATGTATGCTAAGCCGTATAACTCTTATAATCGTGGCCTATTTATTTCTGTTGTTTTGTATTGTATTTATAGTTATAAGAAAAAGAACCATTATTTGGACTGAAAGGGAGAGCTGTTGGGGGGAAAAAGAAATACCTTAAACTAAAAAAAAAAAAAAAGAAGGGAAGAGGATGGTGGGGCTGAGGGGGAGGAGGGTGGAAGGGTGGGACTGGAGGGGGGAGTAGAGAGGGGATTGTGATTGAGATGTAACTTGAAGAAATAAAAAATAAATTATTAAAAAAAACTCAATTTAAAGGAGACAAAATACAAAAAAGTTATACAAAGACAGAAACAAACTTTAATACATAGTAAATGATGGTACCACAAATTAATAGCATTGAATATTGTTTTATCTATTAATTGCGAGAAATTAATACAGTGTAAAATATATTAAGAAATGATGTGTGTTAAAGGATTACTTTCACACCTTTTGGTAGGAATGGAGAGTGATGCAATCATTTTGAAGCCAGCTCTGAAGACTTTGTCAAATTTTAATTATTCATATAAATATTTTATTTTGGTCTTGGACACATTACTCTTCTTGTGCAAAATAAAACACACACAGAAATACTTATCACTGTATTATTTTTGGTAAAAACACAACTAGAAGCATAAATGTTGATCTATGGCATATGATTAGGTACCAATACGAGATTTTTTGGCAGCTTTAAAGAGGAATGATCCTAAATAGAATAACTGTGTAAACTATTACAACTTGTCTCTCCCAAGACTCAAGAAACATCATGAAAGAGGAAGAGAGGCGACAGAAAGATTGCAAGAGTCAGGGGTACGGGACAATCAGTGTCTTAGTTCTACCTGGTCTATTGTACTATTGTAACAAAATCCCTCAGAGCCCTAACAGACACTAATCACACATGAGAAAAACCTGAGAAGCTAATGAAGATATGAACTGTGTAGCATCTGAGATGTGGACTTCAGACATAGAAGTAATGATGAATCACCATCTCATTTTATTCAAAGGGTCACTGAATTTCTTGAAGATATTTTTTAAATATCTTAAATATTTTATGTAATGCTATTATAAGCATAAAAAAGTGCTTGGATCAAATTCACACCCTCATTCCCGCCTCTCCAATTACTCTCACTTCCCCATCGTTTAGAGAGTTGTAAGTTATGCTTAGAATTACATGACGAATAAATGTTTTTTATTCAACTCACATGCATAATTATGCCCTCTGTTGACAGAATATACTTAAAACCTATTCTACATAAATCAAGAGTTATAATAAAATCTCAAATACTCAAAATTTTCTCAGAACTAGAAAAATCCTTATAAAGATTATGTACCTGAAAAGATCATTGAAACTATCACATTTTTCTTTGTTTAGTTTATATTTTTATAAAGTATGCATACACACACACAATTAGACTGTTAAAATATATTCACAATGGCTACTTCCCAAATGATAATGTAGTCTAGTATTTTATATTTCTCTAAGGTGTTCCAAGTTCTTTTTGCAAAGAGCAGAGATTAGTTTTTAACAAAGTGAAAAATGACATCAATTTTATCTTGTATAACTGTTAGATAAAGTCTTAACTTCTCAGCCAGGTAAGAGTCTGAATACGGGGAAGTGTTTTGTTCCCAGTAAGTAAGAGCAAAAGATCTCACAGAACAGAAAAAGTGATTCACTCGCATATCTTTTTAGCTTTGCCCCTGGTAGATGAAATGATAACTCGAAGCATGAGATTGAATATTGATTATCTGCATGCTTCATATTCAGCTTCTTGGGGAGTTCACTGGGGAGGAGTTGTGCTGGCATGGCTATCAACTTCACCCAGGACACTAAGTAGATGTTTAGATTCTAAGCAGTTCTCAGTCATTTGACACTTCTGTTATGGAACTGCACAAATCTCTTGGATGGGAGGGTATTTATTCCATTTGTATTTAATACAGGAAACCCTGTATTTAACCAGAAAACCCTAGTTTATGGAGAGAGGCCAGATCACTGGAAAGTTATGTATATCTCAGACATTTTGTTTGACGTGTCTGTGCTTAAAAAATGCCTTCAAATGTGATTACTGACCATGGTTTATTCCTTTAGCCATTTCGTGGAGGCACTGAGGCAGAAACTTCAAATTAAGCAATAAGCACCAAGCAAGATAACTAAATCATTTATTTATGATCCCAGTAAGAATCAAAATGCAGAAACTTGATACTGACTAAATTGTTCCCTACCTTCAAACATCAGTACATTGAAGGGTTAAGTCCAAACACCCCAGAATATGACAAGAGTTGCAACATAGCATTTAAAGGGAAATGTTCAAGTGATGCCATCAAGGCAGGCCCTACATCTACCATGCTGGTCTGTACCTAAAAAAGGAAATGCAGCATCCAGAGATACTCCAGACCTGCTCACACAAGAAGCAAAGACCATCTTCAGGCCAACAAGAGAAGACTGGTGTGAAGAAACTTGGCATCTGAAGTTGTAGTCCCAGAATCTAGAGATACAAAAAACCAAAGTGGTATGTTCTCGCCATTGAATCTATAGTATGTTCTTATAGCATACTCATAAAGCAAATATAAAGTGTAAAGGGCTCTTAAAGTGCAGTGCATAAAGATGCTTGTGTGGGCTCACAGAGGCTTTATGGGCTGGGCTGTCTTGGAGAATATGTGGTCATTATCTGCCAATGTCTTGTGAATACAGTCTAGGTGAAATAAACCCTAAAGCAAGGGGTAGCAAATACAAAATAATTAATACATAGTATATTCATGTTTTCTTCTGAGAACTGAAAAGATAAACCTAAGTATATTACAGTGAAGTCCTTTGGTTAGTAAAGGAGACAGTGTTGATTACTTTTGTATTGTTGTAACAATATACATTCAGTAGTAGATAGAAAAACAAGGGTGATTAGGCCCAAAATTACGGTGAATGGAAAAAGTGTAAGCATCATGACACCAGTATATCAATGGCTCTTCTGGCTGAATCACAACTTAGAAATAAATTGGAAAGGGAAGCAGCCACATGCAAAAACAGTCAAATACATCAAGTGTCTATGCTTCGAATCACACATTCTTATAAGAACTGATCTCATCCAGTAAGAAGTATGTTTAATGCTTTCCAGTGTGGTATCTTCATGACCTAATTGCCTACTGGATCCTACTTCTCTATAGTCCTAAACCAACTCTTGACATTGAGGGTAAAGCAAGAAACACAAGAGTGACTAGAAGTCAGATATTGTATTGGTTGTGCTCCTTTATGTTAAGAGGAGTCCTATGACACTGGAGGCTCTTGGTGAACTCATTTTATACAAATCTGAAGTAGGAAGCATATGGGACTGGTCAAAGTAGGGAATGGAGTGAAGACTGATGCTGTATTATTGGACAAATACATTCTGAAGTTTAGCCCTTGGAAAATGAATAAGTAAGATCAGAATCCTCTTATTGTGAGCATTATTTTCCAGTGTGCAGAAACAGAATTAGCCAGAAACTTGGTGAAATGCAGATTATTCTGGAGTCCAACTAGGAGTTTACTAACGAGAATGTCCATGGGCAAAACCTGGAGAACTGCTAGTCTAGAATGTTCTTCAATATTGACGGAAGTAGACTACAGGCCAAGAAAGTTACACAATTAATACAGTTTCCTTCTCAATACTTAACTCCTTTAATTTACCTATTGCTATCTGGTGAAGAGGGAATATATAATATATATATATGTGTGTGTATATATATATATATATATACATATGTGCACATATATATATATATATATATGTTACATCTTCTTTGCCTACTATACCAGAAATAGTAAGGGGCAAATCTAATAAATATGAAGAAAATCAAAGTGACAGTAACATAGCTAAATTTGGCAAGGCTTACTTCTTGAACTATATATTTAAAAAAATGAACATTGGTGTTTTAGGTTTGTGTGTTCTCTGCCCACTTCAATCCCTCCTTTCAATTATTTATATTTATGTTAGCTATGCCTATTAAATTTGGGAACACTTAAGCGTTTTAACATTCTTTCTCCCTTTTAAACTTTACACATGTCCATATGTGCGTACATTGGGATACATATGAATGTAGGTAAGCACATATGCTGGCATAGGAATAGAAGTCAGAGGCAACTTCATGTATTGGCCCTGGCTTTATACTTTGTCTGAGAAATTCTCTCTTGTTTGCCACTGTGTACACAGGGTTATTTGGCCCATAAGTTTCAGTACCTCCCTTCATGCTGTAGAAGGACAAAGATTAAATGTATACTACTGTGCCTGGCTTTTCAAGAGTTCTGCTCTTAAGTGCTAATAATTTACCCAATGAGCCAACTCTGCAGCTCTTCTCACCTTTTTATGTATAGTAATTTTATAAATTGTACCAAATTGTCTAATCTTAAATACACAACTATGTGTCTCCTTGTATTCCAACCATATGCCCATCATTCTTTTCAAGGCCTTATTAAATCATATTTTTGGTAAATTTGAAATAAGGATTAATATAATGTGGTTCCATTTCTCTTTTCTTTTTGTTTGACTTATTTTTGAATTTAGCAATGATGCCTTCATTATCTGTTTTACACTTCATGATCACTAACTGTCTTAGTTACACTTCTATTGTTGTGAAGGGACACCATGACCAACGTGACTGCTACAAAAAAAGCATTTGATTGGGGTTTTCTTAAAGTTTCAGAGATTATTCCATTATCATCACGATGGGGATCATGGTGGCATGCAGGGAGACATGGTTCTAGAGAAGTTGCTAGAGTTCTAAATCTCAATCTTCAGGAAGTAGGAAGTGTTAGGGTGATCTGAAAGCTGCTCTTATTCTATTGCTACTTACTGGCCCCCAACATCTAGTTGCCACCCTGATGAGTATATTGTCATATATACTTGTCTTTGTTGTGTTAAGACTGTTCTATCTAATTTAGAGTTGATTGGTTGAATAAAGTACCTGGAGCCTGGATTAGGTAGAAGAGAGGTAGGCAGAGAGAAGGTTCTCAGGCTTTAGGAGAAAAAAGGATCACAGGAAGAAAAAGCCACGGGGAGCAAAGGAGAAGACAAACCATGGATTAGATGGAAGAACATCATTCCATGTGACCTGGAACATTGGCACAGCATGGTAAATAACAGCCAAAGGGATGTATGTATATGTTGGGGTTTTATTTGGGGAATATAATTAAAAAACTAGCTTAGATGGGCTAAGATTGCACAATCCAGACTAACGTTTGTTAAAATCTGTCAGGTGTTGTGTGATTATTCATAAATTTGCTAAAGAACAACTCTGTCACCCTAAGTGTCATAAGTATCAATTAACCTACAACAAGGAAGACATGTGTGGGCCTTTGAAAACATAAAGCCTACCCCCTGTAACACATTTTGTCCAATGTAAAACCAACTCCAACCAGGCCCATAACTCCTAATCCTTATAATCCTTTCAAATAATTCTAATGCCAGGTGACTTAACAATCAAGTATATGAGCCTATAGTGTCCATTCTTGTTTAAAGCACCAGACTAAGAAATTGAAACAAGAAAGGAGGATAAACATATTTTGCTTCACTGTCTAATTTTATACAGAATTTTCAGAAAATCTATGTTGATACCTTTTAGTCATTCCAATAACTTTAACTGAGGCCACAACAGACTCTAACAATGGTACAGTCACCAGAGTTAGTTATGCCCAGCTTCTTTCCTACTGATGGACCCATTCACTCATTCAACTTTAGTAAGCTTCCTGAATGTTAAAATTTGATTTTGTGTGGTTTGTAGGTCTCATGCACAAAACCCTCTTTTGTTATTTTTTCTTACTAAGAACTATAAAATAACCATAATCTTTTTCCTAGTGTATTCAAAATACTCTGCTTGAAAACCTGCTTAAATTCTAGAAAGCTTTATAAAAATTTAAATTATAATGGTACTGTCTTTTGTGTTTGTCATTATCTTTCCTAGGCTTTGTCACTTCCATGGCAACATACACTGTATTTTACTTTGTGTTTAAAAATTATTTATGCTGAGCCATAAATGCAGCTTTTTATGAATATTCAACAATGCCTTCCAAACGGTGAAGTTTTCCAACCCTTGTCTTAAATCCTTCCCACACAAGCCTTCTAAATTAATTCTTTGAAGTTCAGATCTGATCATGTCAAAAATCCCCTGCTCATAAACCATCAGTTACTCCCCAGGGATGATAAATTAAGATCATGGTCTTTTGTCTAAATTTTGTCTCTGTAACCTTTGCAGACTGATCTTTTCCTGCTTTTAATACCTTATACTTGACTTCTGAATGTAAGACAGAAAACGTTGTGCCTAGAAATCCCAGTTGACATATTAAAAGAGCCATAGACAATAAAGACATTGTTATATAACAAAAATAAGAATGAATATAAAGAACAGTGAGTGCTTAATTGAAAAAAATCTCAGTATCATCATGATCCTGTTCACCCTCTCTGCAATTCTCTCAGCACTTCCCTAATCATTTGGGAATGCTCACTTCTTTTCACATCTCAAGTGTTTAAAGAAGCAAAACAGAGAGAAACCATATATCATGTCTGTTATCAAGCACTAGGAAAATCTACAGTAACCACAGATACTAGGAAACTGAAAAGGTGCCATGGTGTGTGGACAGGGGTATGTGTATGTTGGGGAGTGTGGGATGGAGGAAATATAGGAAGGGGGAAAATAGAACAGAATACTATGAAGGAGAAATGGGAATATTTAGGGTACATTTTGATCTGGTATTGGGGGGAGGGAGAGAAACACTTCATGTTGCAGTAGGTACAGCCCATCACCAAAGTCTACAACTGATTAAATACAGAGAAAAACTGAGTATGAAATTCCTAACCTCGATTGATATATCTACAACATGACTACCAAGCCCAAGATTAAGGGAAAAATCACAGAAGAGAAGGGAGAGAGATCATAAGAGTCAGAAGATATGACAGGTAATTATGTCCATCAACTCTTTTTTTTTCTAGGAATTATTTCTTTAATAAGTTTATTTTGAGTACAATTTAAAATGATTAAAATATTTTAACAAGATTCATATGGGTACTATTTTTAATAACACAAATTTGAAAACTATTAAATTTTAAACAAAAATATTTACAAGACAGGTCAAATTTTGTATACAGAACATACTATTATACAGCTTTTATACTTAATGTGTCAAGATGCATCTACTGATGTGGAAGTATGTTCTTGGTAAAATACTAAGTGTGAAACATTAAGTAGTTCACACAACAAAGAGTTAGCCATAGACGTTTCATAGGACTAAGAAGAATTTTTTAAAATTAATTTATGTCTTCAGGTTACATCTCCATCACAGTGTACTCTTTCCACCCCTCCCAGTCCAGCCCTCCCACCCTCTACCCCCTATCCCTTCCATCCAACTCCTCTGGAGTGGCGTGTCCCTACAAACAGTCCCCCACCCCAGTTCAGCAGTCATATGAGGGCCAAAAGCCTCCTCATATACTGGGGGCATATAAGGCAGCACCACTAGGGCAAAATGTCTCACTGACAGGATAGAAAGTATATGTTTATGTTCCCTTTGGTGCATTCGTTGTAGGATAGTTATCCTGTGCTATATGTCTAAAATACAACTATAAGTGAATACATGCCATGTGCATCCTTCTGGGTCTGGGTTAGCTCACTCAGGATGAGCTTCTCTAGTTCCACCCATTTGGCTGCAAATTGCATGATTTCGTTGTTTCTGATAGCTGAGTAGTATTTCATTGTGTAAATTTACCACAATTTTTTAATCCATTCTTCGGTTGAGGGACATCTGGGTTGTTTCCAGTTTCTAGCTATTATAAATAAGGAATGCCAAGAAACCAAATAATCCAATCAAAAAACGGGGAAAAGAGCTAAACAGAGAACTCACAAAATAGGAATTCCTAAAGGCTGAGAGACACTTGAAGAAATGCTCAGCATCCTTAATCATCAGAGAAATGCAACTCAAGATGACTCTGAGATTCCATCTCACACCTGTCAGAATGGCTATGATCAAAAGCTCAAATGACAACACATGCTGGCGAGGGTATGGAGAAAGGGGAACCCTCCTCCATTGCTGGTGGGAGTGTAGGCTTGTGCAACCACTATGGAGTTCAGTATGGCGATATCTTAGAAAACTTGGAATAGCTCTGCCTCGGGACCAAGCCATACCACTTCTTGGTATAAATCCGTCAACTCTTAACAATAGCATTGCCTAAACTAATAGCTTGCATTCCTTAATTATCCTAAACATTTTATGATAGTTGTTAGGAAAAGGCCAAACTTCACATTGCATTTTTAAGCATTACATAGATACAATACCTTAAAAAGAGTTAACCTTAATTTTGTATCAGTATACAAAACTGAAAACCAATGTAGTCAAATATAATCTTAATTTTGTATCAATATGTAAAGATATAAGAGCATATTCAAAAATCTATCCCTTTTTCTTTATCATTCCTATATAATGTCTATATCTCATTTTTTTCAACTCTTTTTCCCCCTACATAGGAGAGAAAGAAGGATAGAAAAAAAGAAAAAGAGAGAAATCCCTGGGTCAAACTTCCAAAACCTATTTAACAATACTATTTAACAACTTGTAACCCATCCCCCTATATAACAACAAACATCTATAACCCATCAAATGACTGAAGAGGGGGGAAATCACCCACCCCACCTTCTGGAAATAGGACATCACTCTCTTAAAATCACTTCCTACTAATTTGGGATGTAGGAAACCTGTTTGGGGGGCCCAAATAAGAATGGAAAAATTGTTAAGCAAATTAATAGTAACAGTTGATATTCAGTTCTTTTGGGCTCAGCTATTTAAATGTTCTAAGAAGTTTGTAGTCAGAGGCTGAACTTCAGGGCTCTGCTGAAGTCCTGGCTGGAACAGTCTGTGGGGCTGAACCATTTTAGCCATTTTGAGTTGTTCTGGTTGTAGAGTTTTGAGGATACAGCTATTGACAAAGTCTGTGAGGTTGGATCATCTGGGCGACTTATCTTCTTTGGTGTCTGGTCCCTTTTCTTCAGAAGTTTCAGTAATCCAATTGTCTCTGGACTCCTTAGGATGGATGATTTTAAATCTCCACAACTCAGGTTTCTTAAAGGGCACTTTTAATAAATATAGTTTAAGCTTGAATGTTAAGAAAAAAAAAGACTCTTTGGAAGAAAGTAACACCCTCATGCACAGAAATGGGTATTTCTTCCATAAGAGGGATTACAATCAACAAGATGAAAGTCTAGCTCTCAGAGACACAAAAAGCTAGAATTTCTTCATCGCAAACAAAGTTATTTGTCTTGTTTGTGAGATTCCTTGAAAATTGATGAGTGGGGGAATTAGGCACTACACACTATCATAAATTCCCAGGTTTAAGCCTAGGTAATTGCCACTTTGGTAGATATAATTACATACCTATATATGAAAGATAAATCTTCTGAATTAATGCTGCTGGGATTTCCACTTCTCAGCTCATGAGAGGCATCAACCGGACTACAGAATGAGGTCTTCCCTTCCCTACTCATAATACTATCATGTTTTTGTGGTTCCTGGACCATGAGGTGAAAAAACATTCTGTTCTTAATATTACCTACTCACCTACTTATTTTATCTAACCTAAAAAGTTATTTATTTTCATCATAGATTAAATGCTAGGATGGACTAAAATCTATCAGCACAAGTCTTTTTGAGTTGGAATTTCCTCCTGTTTAAAATATATTTGTCACAAATCACATGCTCAGTAGTTAGTAGGTGATATATTCCTATTTTGTACCTTGAATTGACTTAATATGTATGACATCATGCCTTGTCATAAAAAAGATGTTTTGAATGATAGTTCTTGGGATTAGACTGGTAACTGGAGATAGAAGACTTGACAACCTTAATAGCATACATTTTTTATATTACTTCTCCAGAACTTCTCCATGTTTATAATCTCTGAACTCACAGAAAAATTCTGTATTTTCTAGTTAATATATGATGAATCTAAACTCCATGAAAAAGTACACTATAGAAGTTTTGATTTCTTTAAAACTTGGTTGTGATATGTGAATGTGTTTTTGTTTTGATCCCAAATGTGGGATGTAGAAAAGTAGGAAGTATGAAGGACTTACCCAACCTGTCTTGGCAGAGCTAGACTGTTGACTTACCTGCTTCCAAGTTTTGTCCTTTGCAGACAGCATTATGTCTACAGTTGAATCAAGGGATTTTTCTTGCCCGGTGACATGCTTGCCACTAATGCAACCATCTCCAAATGGAGATTCTTTGATGCTCATCAGTTGCCAAATATATATGGACATTGGGAATGTATGTTATACCTTATAAATTTCATAGTTGTGACCTAATGATTCTTAATGTTTTGTATTATATTTATTGTTATAAGAAAAAGAGCCTTTGTTCATGAGATAGTTTGCCCTAGTGGTGCTGCCATGTAGGCCCCCAGTAAATGAGGAGGCTCTTGGCCCTCATGTGACTGCTGAACTGGAGTGGGGGACTGATGTGTGGGGACACCCACTCTGGAGGAGTAGGATGGGAGGGTGGGCGGGTGGGACTGGGAGGAGTGGAGGGGGGCACTGTGATGGAGATGTGGCTTGAAGTAGTGAATAAACATTAAAAAAAAAGAAAGAGAGCCATTTATTCGACTAAAAGGGGAAGCTGTTGGGGCAAAATATATACCTTAATTTAAAAAAAAAGCATATAGGAGGATGAGATGAAATAGGGTAGGATGGTGGAACTGTGACTGGTAGGAGGGAAGGGATTATGATTGAGATGTAACTTATTTCTTATGAAGAAATAAATAAATGCAAAAAAGAAAGAAATTAGACTGCATGCTTTCTCTTTTAAAACAAATCTATTATAAAGTTTCTCTTCTCCATCTAGTTGTTCAAGCCATTCTAGGTTGAACTTCACATATGTGAAGTTCTCTCCTGTACATGTAACTAATAAAGTACCATTATGTTACCAGAAAAAAAAGATGAGAAATATTTCTTTAAGTTTTACAACAAGCTCTTCTTTATATATGTTGGGGGAACAGCAGTACCTCAATGTTTCACATAAGCAGAATCAGCCTGGGCTGAGACCTAAGCAGTTCTGGCTCAGAAGAGGATTCCAGCTTCCTGTAGTTATAGGTGGCATAGGGCAGGAAGAAAATCAGAGCTTTGGAGGTTGTTGCAGAATGGTAGAGGTGGCCTTAATGATATAAATATATATATATATTACATCATATATCACATATACTATGTATTTATTATATATGTATCATATATATTTATCACTTATAATTTCTGTGTTGCCTAATTCTTTTCATGTCAAGATGCATCTTTCTGGACTTCTTTGGGCCATTCATGTTCCCCAAGGCTGACCTTACAACCAACCAGCCTAGAAGTGTTACTAAACTGGATGTCTTCCAGACACCAGAAAGCTGTCTCACAGGTACATGGATGGACTGGCAGAAAACAACTATTAAGTGCATGGAGGGCACTGATAGATTAGAAGAAAGTAGTCATTCAGGGAAATGTAGGGACTCCTGAGTTTTTTGGGGCCTTAGAACTCCTAGAAAACCAACTCTACTATGCTGTCATTCTCTTATTCCTGGGTACAGTCTCCTGAATATATCTATATTTTCATTTATTCTCCCTGGATACAACTGTAACCGGCTTTTAAATTATTATTTAACACTTATTTATTTATTACTAAATTCACTTACAACAAACACCAACAATTTCTTAACTATTAATCCTATAAATTCCCACAACCCCTTTAACCTATCCACTAAACCTATTGATAATCATAACAACCACTTTCATCATCTTTTAAAATGATACAGTCTCTGGGGCAGGTCCTCAGTCGTCAGGAACACAGTCTTTGTTGTAGATTCTTTAACACACTTAGCAGTCCTTTTTCTGGATCTCTCAGATGCAGGTTCATCAGGGTAAGTTGGCTATTACAGTCTCACCTTAAATAAGGCTTCATGCTTTCTTCTCTGTGGGAGACCCCAGCCGTCTGCAGGCCAACTTACTTCTTTTGAATCAGGAACTCAGCTGCTCTGATTCAGTCCTTAAAGCCAGGCACAGTTTCTCCTAGGCCACTGATCGGACAGATCAAACCCCTCCAGGAAAAAGCTGAGCCACAGGGTCCAGTCTTTGGCCTTTTGGTGTCTTGCTCAAGCATTCTTGGCTCACCGGCTTCTTTCTGCTTCAGGGAGAGAGCTGGCCATCAATGGCCAGCCTTTTTGTCAGCAGAACTCTTGGAGCTCTCTAGCATCAGGGGCCTCTTCTCTTTCTGGGCTCCATGCACTGTCCTAAAATAGGAGGAACTCTGTTTCAGCTTAATTTGGGCTCCACCCACTTAGCAGCTGAAAACAATGTCAGGCCAGATACTTTGTTTCTTCAAGTCTATTGAGTCTTTCCTGTTTTTCCTGACTTCAACCTTGTTTTTCAGTCTATTAAGTTTTTCCTGTTTTTGCTGACTTCATGCTGATAATGCTCTTCAGGCCCTGAATTAAGAGACAGTATCAGAAACTCTTATATATTTTCTAAATCTAATTTATCTAACCCCTACATATCCCCCTTCTAGTAAAATAAAAAAATAAATCTACATAATATCTACATATACAATGTAAATAAATTGTTTATGTACAATACATAAACTAACTTTAAATTTTTATCAATATACATTAAAGCAAGTGTTAAAATAACCTTAAACTTCTCACAATACATAGTTGTATTTACATCTTTTGACAAAAGGCATTAAAGCAAACAAAACATTTTAAATTCTTATCAATAAACTTACTTTCTATTACATACAAAACATTTTTTAAACTTGCATCAATAAACAGAATCTTAAATTTCTACCAATATAACAAAATAATCTTAAGCTTTTAATAACAAAAGAGAAAAAAATAGAATGAGGGAAAAAAGAAAATCCTCAAATCCAATTCACAACACATAACATATATCCATTCATAAAACTTCCAACCCATCTTTTGGGAATGGAGTGTAAATATTTTCGGCTACCCTTCAAAAATTGAGATATTGGCCAATTCTCGGGAAAGTTACCTATAGCTTTTATTGTCCAGTCTCTGTAAGATCGATCATTTTTTGGACTAGTGCTTTTAAAAATGATTTGCATGCAAAATTTTTAAGAAAACAGCGATTGAAGCAGTATGTTAGGTTGAATCTTCTGGCCCATTTGTCTTGT
>CAJQZJ010032395.1:4046748-4158287 GCA_907164525.1 Lophiomys imhausi | reverse complement strand
GTTGTGACATTTATTCCCCTTGCCATATTTTGCTGCTCTAATTTTGTGGCTTCATGTCTCCACCATGACAACCATTGTAATTGCTGGCTACCTTCTAGCACAGCTGATATCAGTCCCTTCCAATCTTGGGGAATGACTCTATTTTGTATAGCCCAATTATTTAGCATCTGTTTAACGAATGATGAGTGCATTCCATAAGAGTCAATAGACTCCTTAAATCTTTTAAAATCCAAAATGTCTATTGGACACCATGTTAATTCCTGATTGAGTTGACCGTTATTATTATCAGGCCTAATTTGAAACATAACTGGAAAAGCTGATGGTGATTGTGCAGTACCATGCAGCTCCTCTGGGGGCGCACTTGGTTCCACATTAGCACCATTACCTACCTGGTTTCCTACTGGCACACGCGGCGACTGTGGAGATCTAGCTAGAAAAGAACTTGCCATTTTCTCAGTTCCAGTCACTTGCCCTGCCAGAATTTTCTTAAGCTCCTCAATCTGCATTTCCATAATTTTTAATTGTGTAACAGACGTCTTCCTTATGACAAACCAATAAAATAAAAAAAGTAAACAGCAAAAACATTCGGTCTGATTGAAAAACAGTGTAGAGGTCAGCAGTAAATATTGCCATATTGTCAACAACTGGCATCATAGTTTCAAAATCTGCAGTTTTCTCTATAGTTTTGAAAATAAAATTACCCATAATATCTTACCACGTTGAGCGCCACCTGTAACTGAACTTTTAAATTATTATTTAACACTTATTTATTTATTACTAAATTCACTTATAACAAACACCAACAATTTCTTAACTATTAATCCTATAAATTCCTACAACCCCTTTAACCTATCCACTAAACCTATTGATAATTATTTTTCTAACCTTTTAGAATGATACAGTCTCTGGGGCAGGTCCTCAGTCGTCAGGAACACAGTCTGTTGTAGATTCTTTAACACACTTAGCAGTCCTTTTTCTGGATCTCTCAGATGCAGGTTCATCAGGGTAAGTTGGTTATCACAGTCTCACCTTAAATAAGGCTTCATGCTTTCTTCTCTGTGGGAGACCCCAGCCGTGCAGGCCAACTTACTTCTTTTGAATCAGGAACTCAGCTGCTCTGATTCAGTCCTTAAAGCCAGGCACAGTTTCTCCTAGGCCACTGATCGGACAGATCAAACCCCTCCAGGAAAAAGCTGAGCCACAGGGTCCAGTCCTTGGCCTTTTGGTGTCTTGCTCAGGCTTTCTTTGCTCACCGGCTTCTTTCTGCTTCAGGGAGAGAACTGGCCATCAATGGCCAGCCTTTTTGTCAGCAGAACTCTTGGAGCTCTCTAGCATAAGGGGCCTCTTCTCTTTCTGGGCTCCATGCACTGTCCTTAAATAGGAGGAACTCTGTTTCAGCTTAATTTGGGCTCCGCCCACCTAGCAGCTGAAAACAAGGTCAGGCCAGATACTTTGTTTCTTCAAGTCTATTGAGTCTTTCCTGTTTTTCCTGACTTCAACCTTGTTTTTCAGTCTATTGAGTCTTTCCTGTTTTTCCTGACTTCAACCGTGTTTTTCAGTCTATTAAGTCTTTCCTTTTTTGCTGACTTCATGCTGATAATGCTCTTCAGGCCCTGAATTAAGAGACAGTATCAGAAACTCTTATATATTTTCTAAATCTAATTTATCTAACCCCTACATACAACTGTTTTCATTCCTCCACAATAATATCTATGTGTAGGTTTGACATGTGCAGTTAGTAGATAATATTTTTTTTGTTAATTGTAGTAAAGGCAATATATGAAAGTCTTGATTTAGTGGAGAATCAATGAAGCTAAAATTTTGTTGTTGTTCACAAGATAAATTGTAACACAACTAGATTTGAGTCTTATATTTAATTATTTAAATTTTCTTTAAAATAAATATATTATAAGTGCCTTTCAAAAGGCAGGTATTTACTCTTGGGCATATACCTGAAATATGCATCACCAAATCACAAGAATCTTTCCTCCACAATGTTCATAGCGGCTTTATTTATAATAACCAGAATCGAGAAACAACCCAGATGTCCACTGAGGAATGGATAAAGAAGTTGTGGTGCATTTACACAGTGCAATACTACTCTGCTACCAGAAACAAGGATATCATGAAATTTGCAGGCAAATTGATGGAACCAGAAAAGATCATCCTGAATGAGCTAATGCATACCCCAAAAGACACACATGGTATTTACCTACTGTAAGTGGATATTGCCAATATGTACAGGATCACCATACTATAATCCACAGACCTAAAGAAACTAAGTATTAACCAGGAGTCAAGGGACAATACCTGAATCCCTCTAAGTAAGGGAGATAAAAATAGATGTCAGAAGTGGATGGAGAGAGGGATCTTGACAAGAACCCTACATTACTGCCCTCTGAGAAGCCTTATCCAGCATATAAGCAGATGCAGAGACACACAGCCAAACATTAGACAAAAATCAGGGAGTCTTAAGGAAAAGTTAGGGTATGGTTTCAGGAAGCTGGAGGAATCAAGGACACCACAAGAAGACCCACATAACCAACTACCTTGGACACAGCAAGCTCAAAGAGACTGAACTACCAAGCAAAGAGCTTTCAAGGAGTGGTCCTAAGCATATTACACATACGAAGCTGATGGGCTGCTTGATCCTCAAGTGGATCCTCTAACAATTGGAATGGGATCTATTCAGGACTTAGATGTTGTTGCCTCCCTTTAGAGCCCATTTTCCTAGCAGAGCTGCCTTATCTTGCCTCAGTGGAAGAGGAGGGTCTTAGTACTAATGCGGTTTGATGTGCCCCCTGTGTGGGTTGGTATGGGGGAAGTGGGTATAAGGGTGAGACTGGGAGAAGGGGAGAGAGGGGGATGGCTATTTAAAATATTCTTAAATAAACAAAACAAAACAAAAAACCTAAGACCTTTTTCCCATATGAAGCATTTCTACATGCATATTCAAATGCTAAAAATGCAGGTATTTGTAGGTTTATTAATCTGCATATGACGAAGTAGTAAATTTACAATTGCAAAATGAAGAAAAATATATTAAAATATATCTATAGTTGCAAAAATTAGCTCTTGGATTATTTTATTTCATACAACTCTACTAGTATTTTCCTCTTTTGAGAAGTTAGAGCTTTGTTTCTATTCCTAACATAGAGTCACTTATACGCACGAAAAGTGTCATTAGCAAAGCCAAATCCTTGCATTATTTACAGGAAGGATTCATTATTTATCTGCTTGGTAATTGAGTTGAACTATACCCAGGGATAAAATAAAGATGCTTCTTACAGTACATTGAGGGGTAGGACATTTTAATCTCGTTAATGTTGTAATAAATGAAATTTATCTCTCAATTACTCTTTGGGCAATATGTAGTTTCAGGTATATGTATATATTTACTCTATCAGTGTTTCTATTTGAAATGTGATGAAACACACACAATTAAAATTGTATGAAATGAGTAAATTAATGAAAACAGAGATATGCATTCACTCTTCTGAATAAGATGAAATATGTTATAATATTTAGTTATTCTGTTTTATTAAATATAATTTATTTATCCAAATAACTGTGAGTTATTTGTTACTTCTTTTATTTATCTTGCCTAAAAATGGATATATTTCCCACAGATATCTGTTAATTTGAAACTTTGATTATATAAATAAAATAATATTTCAAAACTTTCTTTTTAAAGATTAAAAATACTTCCAGGTCAGAGGCAACCAAATATATATGTTTTATATTTCTAATAAAATATACTTCAGTTGATAAGCAGTGCTTTTTTTTCTAATTTTGTTTTCTTAGATATTAGACATATAATATCAAATGTTGTATTTTAAAAAATTAGTACTCTGGAGAAATATGATAATGCTTTCCTTTTTTCCAAATTTCTGCCTCCCTTCTATGTCATCTATAAATCAAAATCATCTAATTCTCATTTTTAATGACTTACACTTACTCTAAACATACTAATTGATCCAGATAATTATCTATGAAAATTTTGATCTTATAGTATCTCTGAAATTAGATGCATTCACAGGTTTTCCAAAGTTCAGGGAAACTCTTTGTCCAGGTTTGCACTCCACCAGAAGGGCTGCTATAACTTGCTTGTGACATGTGCCCTGAACTTCTCTCCTCTCATATAAAACAACTCCATCTGGGGCCTTCCCTGACAGTAATGGGTGAAACTGCGATTTACAGAATGTCAAGGGACTGACTTTTGACAATATTCCTACTGCCTCTCATAAAGTATAACTTGTTAAATATTGGTTCAATCTGCGTGTATGAGTGGTAACTATGAAATGGGTATTCACCTTCCCAAAATGAAAGATGCACTCCTTTCCGCTGAGTTCAGGGTGTCCAAGTCTCATTTATAAGAATGTACACATCCTCTCCAAGTATATTTCTTATGTAGCGTTACTATTCATAGCATGTTTTTGAAAGGTAACATTCTCATAATAAACAAGGGAAACTTGGGAGAATAGAGGATATATATTTGGTTCACCAGATTTTTTAGTGCCTACCAAACATTTAATTTTAATATTTACAAAAATTACCTTCTTGTACAACTGATGGAAAATAAAATGCCTGAACATTATATTATGAATTTTTGACATTGTGGTAGGTAGATGTGCTCATTTTAAAATCAGTATCTTACCGGGAGTAGTGGTGCATGCCTTCAATCACAGCACTAGGAGGCAGAGGCAGGCAGATTTCTACGAGTTCAAGGCCAGACTGGTCTACAAAGTGAGTCCAGGACAGCCAGGGCTACACAGAGAAATCCTGTCTCAAAAAAACCAAAAAAAAAAAAAAAAAAAATCAGTATCTTAAGTCCTCTAATAGTCCCTACTTGGTAAATTATATTTTAATTATTTCATTATTAATCTAAAATATATTTGATTTATAATAATAAAATGTAGATTTCTTAAAATGTTAATCATTGCATTGAATTTCTTGATTATAATCTATTATGAACTTTATGCAGTAGTAAATATGTAAACTGTGGTAGCTATTGAATTACTTTCAAGATGCTCCACTTAGAATTGATTATAAAACACACTATTTATTTTGAACCTTTTCTTACATTAACACAGACATTAATGTCTCTAAATATTAAGCTCAATTCAGTCCCTTATATTGATACAACACACCACAAAATACTGATACATTTATTTAGAATTTTAAAAAGAAAATTGATATCTCATTCAACCAGACATACCCTTCATTAGTTTTAATGAATATTAAAATCATTTTATGTCTTGAAGTGGTAATAACATTGAATTAATGGAATAGTCTCCCTGGGGTCACATCCTTTTCAGCTGTTTAATTCTTATAACCACCTCTTACATCTCTTCTTACATGAAATCTGGAATGCTGAGTGCTGAATAGAAACCTCTCACCAGTGTATGGAGTAATTTAAAATGGTGCAGCTCTTTCAAAAGCAGCTGTTTGGAAGTAAAAGAAATGCAGAAATGAATCACGAAGACGTGGAATACCTTCCCTTATTCTCAAAGGACCCTAGAGTTCACCCTTTCCTGGTTAAAGGGACAAATCCCATTGCTATCCCTGAAGATATGCACATGAATGTATTTCTTTCCCCATCCAATGGGGATTTAGACATGTTACAACCAGGAGTTCGACCATTTTCTACTTCCATCTTTGTCTAGTGAAATCCTTAACGTGGAGTAAAAATGAAATATAAATAATGCCCACGAAGTGAAAGGATCCAGCCTTTACCTTTATTTGAGATGAATATTACCATTATTTGAGATGATGTCTTCAGGAGATTTAGTTACGTATGTTATTGACACTCACTAGAATCTCTATCATATATTCTCCTAATGATAATAATGCAGGTTGGATAAAATGAAACTTAAAAAGGCAATTATGCACATCTTAAAGCCATGACAGAATGGTTTCAACTGTATTCTGTCTCAAAGTGGCCAATAAGCTTTAATACTTAGAAAATAATATGTACTTGCAAAATGTATATGTTTAAGTGAAATCAAAAGTTACTATTTTGATAGACTAGATTAGAATTAGAATATTTCATAGACTAGATTAGATCATTGACTAGACTAACAATAATATTGTATTTTAATTGATTGTTGAAATTAAAATTTGATTGCATCATTTTTCCATTCCCTATCATTCTTGCAGTCCTTCTTCAGTACCTCCCCATTTTCTCTTTCAAATTCATGGCCTCTTATTTTTAATTGTTGTTGTTGTGTGTGTGTATTCCTAATTATATAAATATAACCTGCTCAGTCTGTATAATATTACTTGTATGTATAATATTTCATGGCTTATTACTAGGTATTGGATAATCAACTGAGGGATTTTCTCTGGGCAAGATATTTCTTTCACTCTCAGCATTCCTTTGTGGCTTATAGTTCTTTGTCTAAAGGTGGAGCTTCCTGAGGTTTCCCCTTTCCATGTTAATGTGTCTGTTGGTGCAATCCTTTTTCTATTCTTATTTAAATGGTCATGTTGCTGAACCTTCATGAATGTGGATTCTGCGACCATTCTGGAAGACACACTCTCACAGTAAACTTCTATTCCTCTGACTCTTACAATCTTTCTGCCCCTTTTTATGCTATGATCCCTGAGCCTTAGGTGAAGGAGTTCCATTATAAGTGTACCATTTGAAAGCCTCTCTCTGAAGGCCTACTTTCATGGTCTATCATAGGTGCCATGTAAACTTCTAAGGGAGAGAAGCAACTAATACTTAGTTATGATACTTATGAACCATGGTGGCCAGTATGGCATGATAATGATGAGAGTGTAAAACTAGTATGCATACATTGGCAGTAACCAAGAATTTTCTAATTGGCCTTAAGGCCCACTCAAAAAGAGGGAAATCATGCATTATACAGGAAGGAAACCTAGATACTATCTTGAGTTGGTCAAATTATGATTCTTGAAAGAGAATCTAAAATTGCTGCTTTACTGAACCAGCATAATTCCTAAGTAGATTATCAATATTTAACCTTATATACCCAGATAAGTATAGGTCTCACCTACATTAAGTAAATTTCTTTTTTCAGCATATGAAGACCATTATAGGAAATCACAACTGATCAAAATGCAGAGAACAAATGACTGTGTGTGCCTATTCTAAATGATACCTTCTGTATGGTTTGACATATTTTGTATTTAGAAAGCCCTTCTGTGATGGACCTTGAATATTACAATATTGACCTGTGAGGCAAAATGTCCCCAGTGGAGCAGTAGTGACAAAGCTGTGCATGGAGTTAACAAGCCACTCTCTTGAATTGAGGCCTACTATACAAGAGAGAGTTTATGTATGGTACTATAAACATGGCCAAAATTCATAGGCTCAAGGGTAAAACTTATTGATATTGTTTGACTAAATAGTCATTTTGTCAAGTCATTTTGTCTTCAGTATTTATATTGGTACCCATGCATTATTTCAATATTAGTTAGAGAAGCCGCTAATTTAACTTCTTGACAATGTTGTATAAACAGTGGTTAATGCAAAAAGTCATTACTTTTCAAAGTGCTAAGAATAAGTCACTGTCAAGTCTGACATAGATAGGACATCTACATGTAAAGTCCCCACCATCCTCACAAGCCTCAAGGTGTATTTCAGAGGAGGAGCCACAAAAAGTATCAGGGAAATAACATGGATGCTGTACTTATAAACTCACAGGAGATCTAGTAACTTGCATAAGGCCTTTACTATATCAATCAGTTCAAAACCATACAGAGGGCGATCTTGAGTTCTCATATCTAACATAGAACTATGGGCAGTTGCTGGCTGTTAGTGTGGGGAGTCACTCTTTTAGATGGTGGTAGCTCGTATATAACTCTCGCACCATGAATAATATGACACCTATGTATATATGGCCTTCACCAATTGTTCTCAGTGGGTATAAACAAAACAAAGCAAAATAAATGATGATATTGGGAAGGAGTTGAGTTGGGGAGGCCCATGGGATGTTGGAGGGAAGGAGTGGAGTGTGGTGTGCATGAAAAATTCAAAGACTTAATAAATAAGAACAATTATGAAGTAATGGTAAACATCCTTAATCATCAGAGAAATGCAACTCAAGACAACTTTGTAACATCATTTTCTCAGTTCCTTCTGATTTAAAAAATACGACATTATTATTATAATTGTCATTGTCGTTATTTCTGAACTCTGAGTTCAGGTCAACTGTAGAAACCTTTATATATATTACTTATATTGATGCATATGTGTATGTGCATTGTTTGTGCAGATATCAGTTCAGGCCAGAAGATGGCGCTAGATCTCTTGGAGCTACAGGTATAGATGGTTATGTTCTTTCTGGTGTGGGGGCTGAGATTCAACCTCAGGTCTTCTGGAAGAGCAGCAAGTTTTATCAACTACTGAGCCATCCCTCTAGCTACTCAGTTCTCTTTTCAATGACTTTACTACTCTGATTTGGACTCTTCTAGATTAATCACCTACATTTCTTTTAATATTTATCTTTTACTTTCTCTTTTATGTGTTTCGTTGTTTGAGGAAAGTTTTAATATATTTCCCTATATTGTAGTAAATTCAAAATCAGCTTGCCACACTTTCTCTTGCCCTAACTTAATGCTCCTGTGGAAAGAAGAGAGACACTGTACAAATTCTGACGATGTAACCCACTTATCACTGTTGCATAGCAAAATAATCAACATTGGAAATGATGGAGTTGTGGAAGAGTTAACAATTTTACCCATAAAAAGACCAAGGTAATTCGAAGGAAATGATACTCTACTTGTTGCAATAGATCAGAATTTTTCTGACTATTCAAAATGTAGATAAAATTCCATCTTAGTTAGTAGAAACAAGAGTCATGTATGGTTTTGGAGTCTTTAATTATCTTCAAAGAGTAGTCCTTGCAATTCTGAGAGATCACTATACCCAGGATTATGATGATTGATGTACACTGAATTTCAAATGAACTCTTTCATTTCCCTGCAGGTTTAGACAAATTTCTACTTCTCCCACTTCCTATCTATTCTGCCCATCTTCCTTCTGGAAAAAAAAATTAGGGGAAAGATTACACATTTTGCAGAAATTAAATGAAAGGAAATTTCTGACATCTCATCTGTGAGGTAAATTTGACCATACAGATCCTGGGAGATTGGTATGTTGGGAACAACACAGAGAGATAAATAGTAGCAAGGAAGCTAGCATGAAATCCTACAAATACTTTTGAACTCTCAGACACACTTATTAACTTTCATTTATAATAAAATGCATTGATTTCCTACTTAGTCAATATACACTTAGAAAACTAAAAAGATGTTTGGTGTTAGACTTTGCAGATGACTGTGATTGTGGTTTTGTTTTTGTTTTTTGTCTTTTGTCATGAGAAGTGATTGTTTTAATAGCCTCTTAGATGCCAGTATCCCATACAGTATCATTAGAATATCATGATAGAAAAAAAAACACAATCATATTCATACAGGTACAATTTATGTCAGTGTGGTTGGTTGAATCCTTAAATGAAGCCCCTACTATCCTGAAGGCAAAAAATATTCTGCTTGAGAAACTATTTGTTCAAATTCTTGGACGACTGAACGAAGATTTGAATGGTCAATACCCTTGACTCGGAGGAGCATGTCGAGTGTCTTTGTGTGTAACAAGCAGAGCCAGGACCATTTACAAAACATCTATTTACAATGACATGTACAGATAGAATTGTTGCATAGCTGGCCAAGAGGAAAAAAAATAATGGCTTTCCAATTATTTAGCTTAACTAGTCATTACCCATATTTTATGTCACCAGTGGCTAAACAAAAAGATAAGAAATAAGGACACAAAGGAGCCAAGGAAAAAGAGAAGCAATCAGTGTAAAAGATAGGAAATTGTTAGAACACTGAAGAACATCTCAGGGCAACTGTTGATGATCTTCAGAGTAATCCACACCCCAGTTTTATTTCCTGTTACCAGCGAGTAATGATCATCTGGTATTTGGATAGAGACACTGTGCATACACAAAAGAAATTGGGGGCAGGAAAGAGAAGGGATCACACCTTGAGACTGCATGACAGTGAGAGGCACAGTGAAATAAGAAGACTGCTAGGAAAACAAAGAAACAATGCGCACATGTATAGTCAGCTGGGTTTTGAATCTCCTGTGAGTTTTTTCAATATTGTATAGTCTATTTTCTCACTTATTATTATTTATTTTTGTTGAGCTCCAAGGTATATACAAAGGAATTGCAGTGAGTTTTAGCTTTCATTACACAATTGAAGAAAATAAAATTTCCTGATAAGATCTTAGAATTCTGCTATTCTGGTTTCAACTTCTCATTAAAGATATGACAATGCCAAAAATCACCTGCAAAAGAAAAAATGATCAATGCAAAAAAATCTTATCAAATGTGTACAAATTAGAAATATTTTAAATGTGTTAAGTAAAACTACAGGGTTGGTTTTCATTTCACCATTTACTGTATCTGGATGTTGTAGATATATAATCAAATGTACACTATGACAGTATTGAATAATAAAATAGAATTAAGCTTAATCATACATAGTAGTCAAATTGCATTACATGGTTTTATGTGCCTATCATTAAAATTGGCAACTATTATTTAATTGATTTTGGTTGTTTTTTATCAGCCCCATCAGCTTCTCACTGCACACTATTCACTGAATTAGGAAAAATTTACTTATTCGTTCTCATACCTGAGTCACCATGCAGCAGAGTATTCTGGATATAAGTCAATGTCTTAAAATGGAGTAAGACTCTTCTGTTCCAGGATGTGATATTCAAATTGCATCATGAAATTGTATTAGATTTCTTTTAGCTCAAGTCCTCAGGCAAACTTATAAACATAGCATTTGACCTTCACTAAAGTCATCTTAAAATAATTTAGTAATGTAGCTTATTAAAAAAAATTTAGATTTCTGATTATTTGATATGAATTATTCATGGAATTTAAAACTAAATTGATTAACAAGAGAGATTATATATATATGAATATATACATTATAAAAATATTATTACTATTATTAAAACATAGTAATATATGATGAGTGAGACAGAGAGGATGAATGTTGTTGGAGAAGGTATAATAACATTGTTTCTGATAGGCTGATTTCAGTGTTGAGATTTGGTTACTGCCCCTTCTGAGGCATTCTCTTGATTGGTTAATAAAAGTTGCTGATAGCCAATTAGCTGGGCAGAAAGAGTGTAGGAAGGTGGGACTTCCTGAGATGGAAACAAGAACACTGTGTTTTACTCAGAGCATTAGTGCTTTCTGCCAGGAGACATGGAAGCAGATAGATGTGTTTTAGAATGCTGGAAGGTAATCACAGGCACATGGTGGTTTGGAATTAGGTGATTCGGGTTAATTTAGAGTAGCTAATTGAGATTCTGCCCAGCTAAGGGTTAAGCATTGAAATATTAAGAGGTCTTGGTGTATTTAATTATTGGGGAAAGGCCTGCAGCAGCTTATACTCCATCAGTCCAAGCAATCCTGCTGAGCCGTCGGCAATTCTACTGGCCTAATATAACAACTTATATTAGTTAACAAAGTTTGAGCTACAGGTAGTATAGGCTACCCTTGGTCCAAGGCTTTTTTCCACACAAAAATTCAGGCCACTAGTTGAGGTGGGCCAGGGCCATCGGCTGATATCCCACCAGGCCACCTGCTACTCTGTCAAGCTGCTGGCTGCTCCACTGGCCTAATCTTACAGTATTTACTTATTAATACATACAATTGATAATTAAATTGCAGTTACAGAATGTCATATATTTTATCCCTACACTTTGTAGATAAGCCTTGGAGATGTGATAACAAGAGTGTTCACTTCTTAGACTCCTTTGAAAGGATAGGGGATTTATACTTGTATTAGTGGGAGATATACTCCATACTGGACTAAAGAACTTAATGAATGAGAGTACCTACTGCATTCTCTATCCTCAACCAATAACTTTATAAAGGAAGAATGCCTAAGATATTAGGGAGAGTCCTCTAGAATTTATAGTATTTAGGGGTCAGCTATATATACACAATGTTCTCTGTGTGAGCAAGTCATGCTTTTCCATGGCTGAAAGTTAATGTGACATTAATGTGTTAATGTCACTCTAATAATGAATCAAACTCAAGCATATGTTTTTCGCTTATTTGTTTGTTTTTTCAACATTTATTTATTTATTCAAGTTACATCTCAATCATAGTCTCCTCCTTCCTTGCCTCCCAGTCCCACCCTCCTACCCTCTTCCCCCTCATCCTCCTATCCACTTTTTAGTAAAATTTAAGGTGCATCTTTCTTCCCTCCCCCCCCCCCCTTTCAGTCAAATAAAAGACCTTTTTTTTTTTCTTGTAACAATATATACAATACAAAGCAATAAGAACAATTAGGTCACAATTATGAAAATTATAAGGTATAATACACATTCCCAATATCCAGTGCATATATATTAATATTCTATTATCTATCTTGATGAGTTTAAAGTTCTATATCTAACTTGGTTTCCATCCTAACTTGCATTACCAACTTAAAGACATCTTCTTGGACCTAGAACATCCTTTTAATTCCTAAACAGTGTAAAACTTAACTGTGAGACTATAACTATCTAGTCTTCAACCACATCAGAGACCCAAGAAGGATAAATATATCTGAATAAACAGGAAATGCAGAGTCAGCAGCTTCGAAAACTAAGGAATGACAGACAACAAGCTGCCTGGACAGTCCCCAGTTTCTCTCTACAATGTGGGAGCATTTAACGTCAGCCTTTTGGCCAATATCTCTGACAGACATTAATTATAAAGCAGGAATTATGAAGGACTTGTCTACCTGCTATGGCAGAGCTAGGGTGTAGACTTATCTGCTTCCAAAATTTTGTCCTTTTCAGACAGCATTCTGTCTATATTTGAAGCAAGGGCTTTCTCTTGCCCAGTGACAAGCTTGCCACTAAGGCAGCCATCTTCAAATGGAGATTCTGTGATACTCATCATTTACTTAGAGTTGAATGGAGGGTGCTGTCAGGAGCTGACATGTGTCAATATCAAAAAATCTGAAGTTAAGAAAACATCTTTAATCCATAAAACGACCAAAGGGGGGAATAAATTAAAAAATAAAAAACGTCACCCACCTTACCTTCTGGGAATGGGAAGTTGCTCTCTTAAAATTACTTCCTGCTCATTTGGGGCATAGGGTACCTGTTTGGGGCACAAATAAGAATGGAAAAATGGTTAAGCAAATTAATAGTAACATTTGATGCTCAGTCCTTTCTGCTCAGCTATTTAATGTCCTAAGAAGTTTGTAGGCTGAAATTCAGAGTTATATTGAAGTCCTGGCTTGAACAGTCCTTGGGGCTGAACCATCTTAACCATTTTGAGTTGTTCTGGTTGTAGATTTTTGAGGAAACAGCTATTGAGGAAGCCTGCGAGGCTGGATCATCTGGGCTACTTGTTTTCTTCAGTGTCTGTTCACTTTTCTTCAGAGTTTTCAGTTGTCCAGTTGCCCCCAGACTCCTTAGACTTATGTTTTTAACTTCCTGGAAAGATAAGAACAGAGCCCTGTCTTAATCCTAAATCTGTAGCACTATTTTTTTTTAGCAGATAATATCTTTTCTAGAGCAAATTGATTTTTTTGACAATATAGAAAGTATTATCTTTCAAATCAGATTAAAAAATTTTTTTATATTCTCGAACTAAACATACCTTCAAGTATGTGTGTTTGAGAACACAAAGGATTATATTTATTGTTATTTAGGTGGATTGGTTACAAATTGTTAAATGCTCTTGTTAAATAGGTTTTGGAGGATAAACTGAGGGATTTCTCTCTTTTTCTTTTCTCTATCCTTCCTTTTCTCCTATGAGGGGGAAAAGAATTTAAAAAATGGGATATAGACATAATATAGTAATGATAAAGAAAAAGGGGAAGATTATTGAATATGCTGTCATCTCTTTGTATATTGATACAAAATTAGGATTATATTTGGTTACATTGGTATTGATCTTTGTATATTGATACAAAGTTAAGGTTAACCCTTTTTAAGGTATTGTACCTAGGTAATGTTTAAAAATGCAACATGAAATTTTGGTCCATTGATAGCAACTGTAAAAAACTGTTTAGGATAATTGAAAGACACAAACTAATAGTCATTCAATCATGTCACTTGGTTAAGTACTAGTATAGTTTATCACAGATATTTTCTAAATTAACCAGAAATCAAGTTGCTAAGAGACAAGCAACATTTGGTTATCCAAATATATGGAGTTAGATAGGTGGTCTTCAAAAACTTCAAGAGATCTGTTGAATATGGCATTCAAACATCTTAACTTAAGATTTATTTTGATATTGAGACATGTCAGCTCCTGACAGCAACCCCTATTCTACTCCAAGTAGAAGATGAGCGTCAAAGAATCTCAAATTGGAGATGGTTGCATTAGTGGCAAGCCTGTCACTTGGCAAGAAACACCCCTTGCTTCAACTGTAGACAGAATGCTGTCTGAAAAGAACAAAATTTGGAAGCAGAATAGTCAACACCCTATCTCTGCCAAGACAGGGTAGGCAAGTCATTCATAATTCCTGCTTTACAATTAATGTCTGTCAGAGAAATGGGGCCAAAAGGCTGAAGATTGATGCTCTAATGCATGGAGAGAAATTGGGAGCAGGCAGCCAGTTGTCTGTCATTTCTTAGTTTTGGAAGCTGTTACCTCTTCACTTCTTGTATAATCTGATATATTTATCCTTCTCAGGCCTCTGATGTGGTTGAAGACTAGATAGTTATAGTCTCACAGTTTAATTTTAAGTTGTTTAGGAACTAAAATGATGTTATAGGTCTAAGAGATATTTTTTAAGTTGGTAATACAAGTTAGGATGGAAACTGAGTTATGTATATAACTTTAAACTCATGGAGATTGATAGACAATAGAATATTAATATCGTTTGCCAAATATGTATGGACTAGACATTGGGAATGTATATTATACCTTATAATTTTCATAATTTTGGCCTAGTTAAAAAATAGAATTATGAGTTCTGGGAGAAAGGGGAGAAGGTGGGAGTGTGGGGCCAGGAGAGGTGAAGGCAGGGGACTATGATGTCGATGTAACTTGATGTAATAAATAAACATTAAAAAAAGAAAACATCTTTGAATGCCATATTCTACAGATCTCTTGAGGTTTTTGTATATTTGTATATCTGTATATTTGAAATAAGCAAATATTGCTTATCTATTAGCAACTTGATTTCTGGTTAACTTAGAATCATCTGTGATACACTAGCTGTTTCCTCAAAAATATACATCCAGAACAAATTCAAAATGGGTTGCTAAGATGGTCCAGCTTCACAGACCATTCCAGCCAGGACTTTAGTGAAGCCCTTAACTTTCTCACCCAATGTTCAGCTTCTTACTGCAACCTTCTCAGGACATTTAAATAGCTAAGCACAAGAAGACTGGACAACAAATGTTACTATCAACTTGCTTAACAATTTTTCCATTCTTCTTTGGGCCCTAAACAGGTTTGGTATGTCCCCACATCAGCAGGAAGCAATTTTGAGAGAATGACATCAGCAAGAAACAACTTTAAGTGAGTGATATCCCATTCCCAGAAGGTGGGGTGGGTGATTTTTTTTTTTTTTGGTCATTTGACTGGTTATAGATTTTTGTTGTTATTAGGGGGGTTGGTTACAAGTTGCTAAATGGTTTTGTTAAACAAGGTTTAGGAGGTTAGACCTAGAGGTTTCTCTCTTTTTCTTTTCTCTATCTTTCTTTCTCTCTTATGTGGGGTGTGGGGGAAGACTTGAAAAGAAAAAAATGGGGATATAGACATGACATAGGAATGATAAAGAGAAAGAGATAGATTATTGGATATGCTCTTATATCCTTGTATATTGATACAATTAAAGTTATATTTGGCTACATTGGTATAGATTTTGTATATTGATACAAAATTAAGGTTAACTCTTTTTAAGGTATTGCACCAATGTAATGCTTAAAAATGCAATGAGATGTTTTGGTATTTTGATAACAACTGTCACAAACTGTTTAGGATAATTAAGAAATGCAAAGTATTAGTCATTCAGACTCAAGCAAATGTTAACCTCATTCACAATGTGCCTTCCTAGTAGAAGCATTCTAACATACTCTTGTCAAATCACCACAGGTGATTTCACACTTTCTGTCTTCACACAGAAGAGAGTGGCTATCCCTATCATTCTGTGTTCTTTTGTCCAAGGTCTTTTGATCTTGTGAGATTCCAGGTAAGTCTTAGCAAGCAAGTTATGGCTTGGGACCCAGATACAAAAATAATTTATTCCAGGAATTTTGTATTTGGAGCATGTGAAATCTAAATAAATAACCAGAGAAGAAAAGGTTTAGGCTTATGTAATTTTAATCCAAGACCAAGGTGATCTAAATTACATATAAATTAAAATCATGAAGAAGCAGTGAAAAAACATTGTTCAATTATTGAAAAAGAGAGCCTGGTTTCAGAGAGCATCAGAAATGACACTAGATAAAAATGGAAAGAGTATGAAAGAAGTTCTCTCTCAATTTTTATTTTCATTTAAATCAGTTATAAATAAAGTATTTATATTTAAGTAACCCAATACACCTTGAAAACCAACTAACACCTTGTGGACTCAAATAATTTCTCTTCATCATAAAAGTTTAAAAAGATAGTGTTTCATTTCAAGTTTGATAAATGAATAAGAACAGCAAATGAGTGTCACACATGCATGTACACTGCACTCGTCCTTCTGGTAAAGCTCATGCTCCAATTTGCAAGGACAGAATTAAGAAATGTTGAGAAAAGAATTCTCTTTCTTTCTATCCCCCCTGCCTCCTGTACTTTATCCCTCCACTGAGTTCAATTAGTTTTGTCTGGATATTCTCGACTATGAAGTAATTCCCTTAGGCAAGGTCAACCTGGTAGTGACCACCTTCCAAAAAGATGACTCTTTTCCCTGCTACAGTCACCAACTGTGAATAGATCCTTTACCAGGGATCCCCTCAATGAAAGACACGTTCTACAAAGAACCTTTTTAACATGGATTCTTCTTGAGTGAGGATAACTTCAGGTATCCTTCTGTTTCCTTCCTATTTAAAAATAATCTGTTATTTAAATTTTATAAAGCAAACATATACTTTTTTGCAGTAAATGAAAAGAATATTTATGTATATCCTTTGTAGAATGTAAAAGCTAAACTTGTTAAATTTGTAAAAGTTTCCAAGTACTTACACAATCCAACATTCTGAACGTGGCTTCACATCAACTAAAATTTACTTGCGATCTCTCTGAAATCATGTGGATAGACTATGATTGACAAGCAATGCACATGGCTGAGATCACGGATATGAGAGGCACTAGGGATTTAAGGCCTGAGGCGAAACTGTGATTAGACAGGGAACTTGGAAAAGCTGTTCAAGCAGGCAGGAAACAGAGCCCAGACAATGCAGTCAGTTCACCAGATCTGAACATCTGTGGCTATGGGCTCAATCAACTGTAGGTCAAAGTTACTTAGTGAGTAATTGCTTATGTATATGTTTGTAGGTGAACAACCTCTTTTTTTCTCACTGTCCATAGCAGTACGTCACTGGAACCGTGCAGCAGTTCATCTGAGGATGACTGAGTATGAGGGAGGATATACAGACATACACTCTGTGACATCTTAAGTAAGGGACTCAATTATCAGCAGATTTTGGCAGTTGAGGGATCTCATGAAGCAACTCCTAAGAGGTGACTGACCCATGTATATGATGGGGAGTTGGAAAGATAAAAAAGGGGAAAAATAAACATGTCTGTGGAAACACCGAGTTAAGCACTTGATAGCTACTAATATTCTCCCTTAGAATATCAATGCAAATATCTTATGGATTTAGCTAGTTCAGAAGAATAGCCTATATAATTATTTCAATTGTAACACACATATTCATTTTCAAATAATCAGGGATCAGACAAGGACTGAAAACATTTGTAAAGGGAAAAATTAACATCTAGACTCACCCTGAAAGATCTTCTTAAAATTATGTTTATAAGAGAAAGGATATCACATTATATATTGTTGTCACACAGGAGGAGGAGACACATACAGAAGCCTCATTTCAATTCTGATCATTATTTTTGGCAATTCTTGAGAACACTTACCTGTTGAGGGACTAGAATGCTACCACAGAAATAAAATGTGTCCAACTGTATTTAAGAAATGGCAGTCTGAACACTGCCCCAATTTGGAGGAACCTCAAATTAGACTGCCTTAAACTGATATTTAAACTAACATAGCTGCATATCCAACTTGCTTGGGTATGTGTCTTGATTGGAACACATTTTAAGTCATCTACATTTAACATAAATATTTAATCAAAGTTTCCAAGCCTGCTTTGAAGTATCACACAGCAGTCATTTCTCAACTCAGGTGTCTAGACTAATCAAACCTTAAGAAAAAGTGCAAAATTCATAATGATACCATCATCTTATTGAATCATGCCAGCTAAATTTGATTTCAGCTCAGAAATCACAACATTTGCTTCTCTCTGATAGAAATGCAGCACAGGGCTATAATTTTCACTTTGATTGAAGGGTACGTATACCTAACTTCTGTGTTTGAGGGTTGATATGAACTTCAAAATTATGTGAATTTCATTTAGACCCATTCCTTGTGACCTTTTTAAAAATCAATGGAAAGGAGAAAGAGTTTCTACACTCTGCCTAGTCACTTTGGACAATGTATTGTCTAGTCTTCTAAATGAAGTTTGTCTTATATAATTATATAAATATTATTTCCAACATTTTATTTTTGAATATCAAGAAAATGAAAATATTATTGGTTATATAATCGTCTCCAGATGACCATAACTGAGATGATGTTTAAGTGGTAACGTCTTCTCTACCTATGGCTGCATGTCCTATCAATTAACTTATCTATGGTCAGTCACAGCCCAGGAACACTAATAAATGTTGTTCTATTGAAAATATAAAAAGAACAAATTCATATAACTTTTATTGCAACATGTTTTTCTAGCTGATTTATTTATTAGTAATTGTTGTTTAACTTCTTACTATATCAAATATATAAATTAAATGTTAACATAGATAAATATGAATGTGGAAGAAAAAAGCATATTATTCACAGAAATCAGTGCCTCCTCTTGTATATGCTGAAGAACATTCTCATAGAGAAGGGTGTCTACTGTATATGAAGTTTACAGATATAAACACTACTAGAAAAACAAACTATAAAGGTAGGTGAGCTTCCATCACCAAAAAAACATTTTTGTGTGTTACACTAACTTTTAAAAAATGTTTGTGAGAACAAATTGGATTTTTTTATTGCTTTCATCTATTATTTCAAGTTGCATCCCCATCAAAGCCCATCCCTCCACCCTTCTCAGTACCATCCGCCCACCCTCTATACTCTCTCCCACCTATCCTACTCTTCCCATGTGGGGTGCCCCCACATCTGAACCCCCCTCAGTTCATCAGTCATATGAGGGCTAAGAGCTTATTCTTGCACTGGGGGCCTACATGGTAGCTTCACTAGAGCAAAATATTACTAACAGGTAACAAAGTTCGTGTTCCTATTACTTTCAGTCTGTTGGTTGTAGGATAGTTATCCTGAATTAAATGGCTAAAATCCAGTTGAGTAGTATTCCATTGTGTAAATGTACCACAGTTTTTTTTTTTTAATCCACTCTTCTGTTTAGGAATATCTGAGTTGTTTCCAATTTCTAGCTATTACAAATAAAGCTGCTATGAACATAGTTGAGGAGATGTCCTTGTAATTTGGGGAGGAATCTTCTGGATGTGTGCCCAGGCGTGGTATGGCTGGGTCTTATGATACAGGGAAACAACACCCTTCAAAATAGCCACAAACAATATAAAATACCTGGGGGTAACTCTAACCAAGCAAGTGAAAGACCTGTTTGACAAAAACTTCAAGTCCTTGAAGAATTGAAGAGGACACCAGAAGATGGAAAGATCTCCCATTCTCATGGATAGTTAGGATCAACATAATGAAAATAGTCATCCTACCAAAAGCAATATACAGAATCAATGCAATTCCCATCAAAATAACAACACAATTCTTTACAGACCTTGGGATATTTTCTGGCACACCAAATGCTATATTTGAGCATTTCCTTAGCAATCTTTAGTACTAGCAACTTGTTAAAAGTGAGTGATGGCTCTTGCTTTAAGACTAAGTTTTATTAAATATTGATGACATGTAAATCAAAGAATCCCAACAACCTTTGGAATTACAATTATCCAACAGGTTTTAGCTCATAAGTACTATCATAACTAGCATGCTGGGTCATTTAATACAAGACAAACAGGCAGGGAAGATATGGCTGTGAAATGAAGCCTATATAGTCAGAGAAAGAGGAAAAGTGCACGGGCTTTATGTGGAACAATAAATAAGACATGCTACACACATTACAGTTTGTCTGTCTGTATGAGATGCTGCAGGTGTTTCTACACAAGTAGATAGTTCCACATAACTTCCCTCAGAAAGAGACTGAGAAACTCCACCTTCCTCCTCCCCTAGCATGAAAGGAACACCAATGAATGGAAAAGAATGCTGGTATTTGTGTGTTATAATGCAGAGATACTCATCCAAAATATCTGAGAGGTTAGAATTGCCTAAATAAGTTTGAAGAAAATTGTAAAAGAGACTAAATCAGGAAGAAAGAATACACATATGAATTGAGCAGGTCAGAGATCTGGGGTATGTGGCAGCGAGGGTGTATCTGGCACAGCACGGTATAGGTGGGACACAGAGGGAGCTGCTGCTTTTTGAAAAGCTGTGGATTTTAAGATGTGGTTCATGACTTTGTGGCTAGTGCTGAGAGGTGTCTTCTAAACTGTGTAAGTTTTGAGGTCCCTCAGATGGGTCCACATGTATGGAGAGGGGAAAGAGGGATAAGTAAACAGGTGTTCATGCCAGATACCACCTCAAGGTAACAAGAATCTCTCACACTCTTCACTAGCAGCTTCTCCCCAGCCACATGTGTATCTTGTATTTAAATATATTATATATTGCTATTGACTGTGGCTTGAATAATCATCATGGTAAAATGATTAACATAGTTTTGATTATTTATTTTTCCTTTTACATTAAGGATGTTGATATGTTGCCCAAAATGTCTTTGAATGGGAAATATACCCAGGCTGACCATTAATCTTTATTCTTATATTGGTCTCCCAAATGCTGACATTCCAGATATGTGCCGTGATGCCTAGCAAACTGAACTTAATGCTGTTTCTCAGAGCTTTGAACATGCTAGGCAAGTGCTCTACCTTTGAACCAGTTTCCCAAGTCAGGTTTTAAGTATGAAATAATGGAAAATTTAGTAAAAACTCAGTGATCACAGTAAAAACATTGAAATTATATTTATTTGTTTTTGTGTTTTTAAGTTACATTTAGAGTTTGATTTTACCAATAAAGAGTGCATAGCCAGATGCTGGGGTGAAAGGCTGCTCGCTCATAGGGGCAGAGAAAGCACCCAGCTGACCTTCCTCCTCAATTGATGTCTTAGAAGGAATAGTCTGTTCTCCTTCTCCACACTGTCACAAAAACCTTTCAAACTGAATGTTCCTCCTTTCTATTTCCTGTGCATCTCTCTGTCCATTCTCTGGACTTCCTCTCACTCTCTGTTTTTTTTTTTTTTCCTATGTTCACTGCCTGTCAACTGATTGCTTGCTCTGCCTCTTGACTTATGGCTGACTTTATTTAATCCTGTTTAAAATAATCAGAAAGTTCTTAGATTAAAGGTGTGTGCTAGGGATGAGCCACACCACAACTAGAAAACTAGAAACAGTTTTCTCCAGGTTCACAGTGTAATCAAATATCCCGCAACATTTATTTAATTATTTATTTATCCATTCATTCATTTATTTATTTATTTGTTTGTTTGTTTGTTTGTTTGTGTGTGTTTGTATGTATGTATGTATACATACTTATATGTGCATGTACACACATGGAGGTCAGATGGTAAGTTTCAGGATTTGATTCTCTCCTTAAAGCATGTGGGTTGTGGGGATGGACTAAACTTAGGTTAGCGGACTTGGTACAAGTACTGTACCTGTTGAACCAACCCACCACCCTCTGGGTTGATGTTTAAAGGGGCTTTTGTTTCTTCTATGATCTTAAAAATTCATACCTCCTTTTCATTTTGTGGCCAACCCATACTGTATAAGTCTACTGAGTGTTCTGTATTTATGCAGTTGTAGTGATGATTCATAAATGTAACAGAAAAAGATTGAAAGACACTGAGGGCATTAGGACAGAATAGACTCTGAAACAAACCTGCATGTATATGAATAATTGATTTTTACAAATGTGTTAGCAACCCACAGAGTGAATAGAATTTTATCTTTACTAATTATTCTTGGGAGATTGGATACCCACATATATAAAATATGATCAATGGTGTTTTTAGCCAAAATTACAAAAGCACAGGACTCAAAGTTTAAAACAGATAAATTTAATTACACAAAGCTAAAAACCTATAGAGCAAAGCAATTGTTAGCAGATAAAATAGGACAAATTATGTTCAAAATACAATTTGAAAACTTGTTTATTAGTAAGGGAGCCAAACATTTCAAGAGGAAAAAAAAAACAATTACAAAATAGGAGACATTTCTCCAGGATTACGTTTCCATGTGAATTTTTTGAAAGGTCGTTTGATAGCTATCCCTCTCAACCTTTCTTCCTGTACCCTAGCCTTCATTCTCCTACATCAGTTAATCCTTCTTGCTCCATTATTTCTCTTTATTTATATCACTGCTTTTCTTTTTTATTTCCTCTTCATTGCAGTCCAATGCCCTTTATACTTACTAATTTTGTGATCTCTATTATGGGTATCCCTTCTAAATGAACAGATACATCAAAAAATTTAAAGATAGCACCCACAAATGAAAAAAAAAAACAGCACAATGATCCTTGTGTTCCTGGGTCTGCATTACTTCAATAGGAGTGATTGTTTCCATTTGCATCCACTTACCTTTGAATTACATATTTTCTTTTCCTTAACACCTGTGTAATATTACATGGTGTTAACATACCACATTTTCACTATCTATTCATCAGTTGATGGATATCTCCACTGTTTTTCCTTCCTAACTGTTGTGAACAAAACAGAAATGGACATAGATGAGAAAGTATTTCTGTGGACTCCTTTGGATGTATGACCAAGAGTGGTATAGCTAGATCATAAATTGATGTATTTCTATCTTATTGTGGAATGTCTTCACTGATATCCATAGTGGTACATGTTCGCACTCCCACCAACAGTGAATAAATGTTTCTCTTTCAAACAGCCTCACCAGCATCTTGTGTTTTTTAATTTGGCATTCTGACTAGATTAAGGTGAAATCTCAAAGTACTCTTAATTTGCATTTCTCTGATGGCTAACTATTTAAAAACTGTTTCTTAGCCATTTATATTTTGTTTCAGAATTTTCTCTTTGGTTCTATGCTCCACTTTTAAATTGGGTTCTTTTTTCTTAGTGTCTAGATATTTAGTTTTTTGTATATTCTACATCCTAATCCTCTGCTAGATGTATACAAGGCAAATATTTTTCCCATCCTTCTTTTATTTTTAGCTTAAATGATGACACACTTTGTTATATACAATCTTTGTTTGTTTGTTTCATGAGGTTCTATTTCTCAATGCTGTTCTTAATGCCTGCATTGTCAGGATTTTGTTCAGAAAGTCTTTTCATATGTCAATGAATTCAAGTATATTCTCTAATTTTTCTTCTATAAGATTTTGGATAAGGAGTCTTATTTGAGGTCCTTGATCCAGTTGGAATTGAATTTTGTACAAATTAAGAGAAAGGACCAAATTTTACTCTTCTATTTGTAGCTACCCAATTTGATCAACTCAATTTGTTGAAGATTTTTTTTTCTACAATGTGTATTTTTTGGCTTCATTATCCAAATCAAATAAATAGATTTAGTAATAGTGTCATCTATGTGGGGCCTTAATTCTACTGTATACAGTTTTTAAAATATACACATAAACATGCATGAAAGAGTTTAAATATAGCTACACAATAATAGTGCTCCCTTCTGAACACCTCAGGCCAAAAAAAAAAAGCCCAGAGCCGTGAATGGTTTACCTCTTTTGGAATTGTTGGGTCCAAACATCTCTGACTAGAAAAATCATGGGATCTAGGGTAGAACCTACTACAATTATTCCGCTAAATGTACATAGTATTAAACCATCTTGTTGGCATATTGACATACATGTTATTGCGTCATTCATCCCTCATTAGAGAAGCCTATTTTTTCAATAAATGTGATTAACAGAGTGATCCACAGCTGGTCAATATGCAAAAATAATAATAGACTTTGTAATGATTAGCCCCAAATGGGACATTTGTTTCATACCTCTTCCTCTCAAGACTGAGAGATCAACGAGGAAGAGGGGTAGAAAGATTTTAAGAGCCAGAGACTGCAGATGATCATAGCAATACTATGTTTACTGCATATAGCAAGTAAGGGGACAGGGTTATATAGCAATTGTGACAGTATGCACAAGACCTGAGGAAGCTCCAGTTCAAGAGGAGGTTTGGAGAGTCAAATACTCAGTTAATGTGTGTGATTGACATGAGCGCGGTTATGTCTATGCCTCAGACAGAGAATGGCAGAGTGTTTCTCAGGTCAGGCTCAGGAAAATGTCAGAGCCTTCCCTGGTAGTGTGGGGATGATGACATGTGTTCAGAAAACATCACCCTCAGCTTCCTGTCCTGGATGTTTGTACCATGAGACTGAACATCTGCAGAGCCGTCCTACTGAGGTCAGCTAACTCTGGCTCTTGTTCTGTTTTTTATGGTAACCCTGTCTTCTTGTTAAGTTGGATTTAAACAAACAAACAAACAAACAAACCAAACCTTTCTCTTCCATTCAGATGAACAAAATTAGCACATTGAGTTTCCCTCATGTTGTTGGCACATCTCCGTGAGAGCACATGGCCCACATGATGTCAGGTTTTGTGCACCAGTGTCTGTCCTTTCTTCATTCTTTCTTCTCCCTAGTGAGGGAAATCCCAATGTTGTTCAGGTCAAGACAAGTGGAGAGTTGTGCCCTGAAATTCCCAGAACGAGCAATTGGTATCTGCTGGGAGAGCGAGAGTCATTTACTTTAAGGGTATGGCCACTCATAAGTTAGTTCATCATGATTCAGTGGAAAATAGACAACACAGTTTAAACTCAATGATTTTCTTTTTTCTTTCTTTTTTTCTTTTTTGTAAGAGGACACAGAGTTGTGTATGGGTGAGATGTGTAAATCTGGAAGGAGGAAGAAGGAAGTGACTAGGATCAAAATATATAGCATGAAAATTCTCAACAAATTAAAATAATATTTTAGTGTGGGACAGCTTCATTATACATCTCTCAGAAAGAGACACATAACATGACCAACAGATGTGACAAAATGCTCCATATTAAATGTAATAGGGGAAACACAAATCAAATAACATGGACTAATGGCTCCCTATAGCAGTATTGGCTATGAGCTGGAAGGATGAATGTAATGAATACTGGCAAGGTTGTAAAGAACAACTCTTACTGGCTTCGATAAAAATGCAAATTAGTACAGCCATTATGGAAAACAATGCCAATGTTACTCCCCAAATTAAAAACAATGTTTAAGATTATTTTGTTTATTGATTTGATTTCTTCTTTGACAGTTTCACACATGTACATGATACCTCTGACCACTCTCATCCCCTTCCTCCCACATCTCCCTACAACCTTGTCTATCACTCCTTTCTTCCCCACACACTTCTTTCTCATGTTAATGTCTTCATTGTTGAATGACCTACTGAGTTTAACCAGGACCATCTGTGTGACCATGGATTTGAAGCTATCTCTTGGAGTTTGATAGGCAAAAAGGTAGGTATTTGACTAAAGACAAAAGTTCTTCCTTATTGGCTGGTTTTCAATCATTATATAGGCTGCTGGTAAAGAAAAGTTGGTCTTCTCTCCCTGTAAACTCAATAAAACTAAACTGGAAAGATATACCCAACTGTGTAATACGAATGTGAATATTATGGAGGTAGCAAACTGCCATCTTGTCAGATTTGAGCCCACTCCATGCTAAGTAACCCATGCCCGTTGCTGTAAGCATGGTCAACAACCCAAATGTAGAACTTATTGATGCTGCCCAACTAAGTTGATATAGTACCAAAGTGCTCACAGAATCTCAAAGTATGAGGCCAGAGACAAAAGATGCTTTTAGCCACAAGTAGAGGATCCTCTCTTTCATGTGAATAGCAGTGAATTCTGAGTCTCATGGCCACTCAACACACTGAAAATAAGTGACAGTGTAGGGCTCATCCTTAAATAAGACATTTATGTTATCCACTCTAAGACTCAAAGAACATTGTAGAAGAGGCAGGAAGTATGCAACAGACCGAAGTTAGGATAAAGGATGTACAATGATGTCTTCTTGATACGAAACAGGAAGAGGACCGTATCTCAGTGTTACATCACTTATCAGGATGTCAGGAGTTCTTTTCACAATTCTGGAAAAATAAGAATAAAATAGTGCTACCACACAGTCTAGCAAACTCACTATTACCCATATATCCAAAGGAAATTAAATAGATGTGTTAAAGATATCATTAAAATTCTCATGTTCATTGTAACACTAGTCAAAAACAGCATAAGCTTAAGAGTTCACCAGTGAACAATTGAACAAAGAAAATATGGAGTATACAAACTGGAGCATGATTGAGCTGGTAAAGGCATAAAAAATTGTCATCTGTAACATCATGGACAAATTTGAAGGCTATTAAGCCAGAGGCAGACAGAAGAGGACAAATACTATGTCATTTCACTCATGTGGCATCTGAAAAAGCCTAGAGAAGCTCAGAGCAGAATGGGAGAGAGATGAGAAGTGCTAGGGAAATGCTGCCAAAAGGTACCATGTTACTTTTAACTAGTAGTAATAATTTGTGGTGATAATTAGAGGGCATAGACACCACAGTTAAAAATACTGCATTGTATATTTAAAAGTTACTAGAAATAGATTGTAGGAGGTTTTCACAACAACAAAAAAGATACATATTTTTTGATGGACTTGCCAATCTCTCTTGTGATAATTATAATGTATATATAAGCCAGGAAATTACTTGAATTATGGACAGCCAGGAAATCAGTTTATATAGCATGCTATATGTACAATTACATGTCAATCACAAATATAAATAAATTTAAAGCAGAAATTTCCAACTTTCCCAGCTGCCAAAGTTCTACATATTTTTATTTGTTACACAGAAGGGTAGGTTAAATACTCCTTATGTATGTGTTGAGAGTTGTGGCCTACCTTGTGTAACTGTATTACTGTTGAGTTATGTTTAGCTTTTCCTGTGGGGGATCTTTAGAGTGCTACAAGGCCAAAAGTTCTAATTATATTAGACTGATTCATAAACATATTTTGTGTTTTATGAAAATTTGGTTCTAAATTGTGATCAATTGTTTTTTAATTTTATGTGACTTACCTTAGATTTTATTTTCTTAATATAAATGATAACTCTTCTATTCAAAATTTTAAAATGTGAATTGAAAATCCTAATGTTGACAATTTATCTTCATAGAATTATCTTTTGGAATTGAGTGGTGATTTTTGAAAATCATAGATTTTATTAGGAGCGAATCTACAAAGCTTTAAGTCATTTTGTAAATGAATTTCTAAGTGGCTTTAAAAAATATGCATTTTATAGACAAGATTTTAGGAACAGTATAAGCAATAATCAGTAAAATCTTACTGACCTGTTAGCCAAAGTCACCCTTGTTTACCAGCATTTCTATTGCTCCTGGAAGAATCATGCTTCACCAAAAATGAAAACCCAGGAAAGATCTTTTAAGGAAATATTAAAATGTGCAGATCAGATTATATTCAAGCATGTAAAGACTGGAAATTATGTTATTGCTAAACCAATCTTACCTTTTGTTTACTATCACAAATGAAAGAAAATGTTAATGAAATTTTTAAAAAATAAGATACAAATGTATAATCATTGAAATCCCAAGGTAAGTTGAATTTGATGGGTACTGTGTACAAGTTGCTTAGGATAAAGATATCTAACTTGTGCTTTTACAACACTTGGTAAAACAATTTTGAGATTATAATACAATAGGCTCAAAGATAAATATGAAGAGGGCCAGAAAGCTTCTACAAGTCAAAACAGGAAGCTTGCTCTGAGACTGTGTCTCCTAAAAATGTGAGAAGCTGCATCTATAATCTATGCCTTTTTACTTTTATTTTTTTGCTTTTATTTTTTTCAAAAGACAGCATTGTAAACAAATGAGTTGCTGTAAAGCCCTAATTATCTTGGCTTATAGTAAGTAAGAGTATAGTTTTGTGTTTCTTCCCTGGATTTACCTGCCATTATCCGGATGTGTCTGTATTGAGGACTTCATCCCTGTTTTCTGTTGCAGACTATGATCTGTTCTTGTCCCACGTCCTTAAATTACCTTCAGACTTCAGGTAAAAGTTTTTTCTAAGGGCCAGATGTCCTTACTCTCCTATACTATCCACCTTCCACTTGGATGTTCTGTTGGATCCACCTAGTTCATATTCACAGTACAGAAAACAGCCTCCCATTCTCTGACTCTTCCTCCTGAATTTATGCCATCTCTGTCTTAGTAACTCATGCATTCTTTATGGCCATAGTTAATAAGTCAGGTCTGGAATAAAGCAGTGGGAATAAAAGTCTAATAAGACAAAATATGCATTTGTAGATCTTGTGATTTTATTACATACATTTGCATATGGGATCTGCTTAGAATTACCTAGTATTTTCATAAATTACCTGAATTATGGACAGCTATGGTCAAGCTTAAGCCTGTCAAGTGAAATCATTTTGGCCACTAATCAGATATGTGACTTCAGGAAAGCTCTTACGTTATGGTAAATCCTATTCAGTCTGAGTTTGAAATAATACTTATTAAACAACAGTGAGTAGAGAAAGTGGTTGAAGATGTGGGAAAGTTATTGGGTGGATTTAAATTCCTAAAAACTCACACAGCTTCACCATGGAATAGCATATTATTGAGAATCAGTATTAAAAGAATAATACTCTCTGACCAAAATACATTTGAGCCATAAAGCAATAAAAACCATGATCATTGCAATCATTCTGATGAAACTTTCTCCAGCAGCTTGTTCATCTTATTTCAGTATCTCACCCAGCCTAGAAGGTCACATACTTCATAGTCCCCAAATGCCCACCTTAAAGAAAATTCCCATTACTTTAGTTGCCTGGATATCTCAGACCCTTCTGGATTTTTTGTTCTTTTGTTTTTGTTTTCATTTTTGGCATAACATACTTACTTCTTGTTGGGGTTTATCTAAAAACTTACTCTGTATTGAAATGTTAATTGCTTGCCCCTTCAAGATTTTTGTTGCTTTATGAACAAATATTCAAGATGACATTGTATAAACCTTGCCTCCAAAATTATCCCTCATTGCATAATAAAAAGGCTGACAGCCTATATCTGGTCAGGGAGAAAAGTGGAAGGCAGGACTTCTTGGGAGTGAAGAGAGGAACTCTGGGAAGGAAGAAGAGGAAGGCTTTTCACCAAGAGACATGACAGGAGACAGACGTGACTATGGGCCTGGAAGGTATAGCTAGCCATGTGGCTGAATAGGGGTAGGTGGTCCTGGTAACGTAAATGAGCTTGTCAAGAGTCAGCCCAGCTAAGGCCTAAGCTTTTGAATATTTAAAGATGTTGGTGTCTTTACTTTTATGGGCTAAAGACCCCCCTGGGTGTTAGGCCCTTTAACCTAGAGACATAAGCCTTGGGTCATTAAGCATTTTCTCTCTTTGAAGTTTTACAACTGGGGGCTGTTAATACTAGTACTTCTATGTTTTTCTAATATTTAATTTTTACTTCTTTCCAATGTATTCTCTTTTTGTGTCTTTTTGCATGTTGTTAATACATATTTGGTGTTTTGTCAGTTACTAATAGCTTAATGCCTGCTGTTTCTCTGTCTCTGTCCCTAGTTCTTAAACATTTCTATCTTTCTTTTATTTTATTTTGTTTGTTTGTTTGTTTTCTGGCCCTGTCATTGAGACACTTTTCCTTGGTGGTACTGCCCTGTAGGCCTCCAGTGTATGAGGAGGCTCTTAGCCATCATATGACTGCTGAACTGGGGCAGGGGACTGTTATGTAGGGACACTCCACTCCAGAGGAGTGGGATGGAAGGGATAGGGGGTAGAGGGTGGGAGGGCAGGACTGGGAAGAGTGGAAAGAGGACACTATGATGGAGATGTAACCTGAAGCAATAAACAAATAAATTTAAAATAAAAAAATTAAAAAATAAAACCTGTAATAGCTACACTTAAATTTATAGTAAATTTTCCTTGCTTGCCTATATTATAATAACAATTAATAATAATATCTATAAAATTAATAATATTCTAATTATAATCAAGTTACCATCATGAGAAAATGTTTTAAAATCATAATAACTAATGTGCATTTTTTTAGAATACTCTATGATGGTGCATAAATAATTTTATGGAGAAAAAAATTCTCGAAAAATAAAATTCTGAGAATATAATGGAGATGCAAGTTTTAATTGTCAGGTTGACAAAATCTAGATTATCTGGGAAGAGAGTTACAATGAAAAATTGTTCAGCTCAAATGGACCTCTGGAGATTGTCTTGATTAGGTTAATTGATTTAGGAATACAGAGGTTAGTTTGTGTGGCCCCATTCCTATAATATTAGAGCGAGGGTTAAAGACTAATAATCATACATTCATTCATTTTCTCTGCTTGTAACTGTGAATGCCCCTGCTTTGAACTGTAACCTGGATCTCTGAGCTACAGTAAACCCGTTTCTTCTAAGTGCTTTTTGTCTGAGCATTTTATCATAGCCACAGTAATGAATCTAGGTAAACATGGCATGTATTCACTTATAACTGGAGTTTAGCCATGAGAAAACCCACCCAGCAGTGGATCAAAATAGATGCTGAGAAACACAGCCAAAAATTAGGTGAAGCTCTGGGAGTCCTATATAAGAGAGGGAGGAGGAACAGAGAGACCTGGAGGAGGGGATAAGAACATCCCACAAAGACCAACAAAACCAAGCAACCTGGGCCCCTAGAGGCTTACAGATACTAAAACACTACCCCCCCCCAAAAAAAAAAAAAACAGAAGAAGAAAAAGATACCATAGACTAGATCTAGACCCCTGCCCCATACATACATAGGTGATAGACAAGAAGGTCTTCATACAGATTCCTTAGAAAATGAGGCAGGGAGGGTGGTCTCAGTCATGTACTCAGTTACCTATTGGTGGGACGTCTTACCCTAGCTGGGCTGTCATGTCGGACTCCAGCGCAAGAGGAAGTTCTTAGCCCTCATGTGACCAATGAACTGAAGGGGGGTGGTTACTGGGGGAGCCCCTCATCTGAGGAGAAGGATAGGAGGAAGAGGGAGAAGAGGGTAGGCGGGTAGGACAAGGAGAAGTGGGGGGGCTATGATAGGGATGCAACTTGAATAAATAAATAAATGTGGGGAAAAAAGAGAATGCAAATTTAAGCCCCAGGAGAACAAAGGATTTGACCTTATCTTAGGAGAGTATATTTTAAAAGATAAAAAGATATAGCCGGGCGGTGGTGGCGCATGCCTTTAATCCCAGCACTCGGGAGGCAGAGGCAGGCGGATCTCTGTGAGTTCGAGGCCAGCCTGGTCTACAAAGCGAGTCCAGGACAGCCAGGGCTGTTACACAGAGAAACCCTGTCTCGAAAAACCAAAAAAAAAAAAAAAGATATAAATTTTCTGTAGTACTTAAATGACATTTGACATTTTTCAGTGAATCATATGCAATTTAGTTGTTTAAAAAAGAAATATTCACATACATGGGTAGCTAATTTTTGTATCTATTTAAATTTGTAAGTTCTAGACTTTAATTTCTTAGAAAGGATCAAATTGCACAGTCTCTTCTAAAAGATTAAAATAATTGAATATGCATAAATTGAATATTGCAATATAATATATCCTATCTATTATATTGAGACTAGAAGTTTAAGTATTGGAAAGGAAAATTATATAGGTAATTATTCACAGAAAATACTGCATAATTCATGTAATATTATAGTAATTGATAAATTTTAGATAATTAACTCAGGTTAGCACATTCAATCTCAAGATGGGAAGAACATAGTTATTTTCTCTTCAGTAGTAACAAATGGCAAATGAAATAAAAGTGATATTGTCACAAACTCAGTAACTCTGGATATTTCAACAAAACTTTAGAAGACTGCTAAGGACATTACTTAAAAGAAATACTTAGTATTAAAATTTAAATGCTTAAATTATATTAAAATATATTATAAATCTTTGTTATTAATATTTGAATAATTACATTTATATTAATAAATATATTTTAATTATTTAGTGCAAAACATTAAAATACTTAAGTTAATGAAGAGATATACAGTGTTTGTTCTTGGAAAAGCTGCATCATAAATACATCATTGTTTCCTACAAGTCAGTTTACTGACTCAATTAAGTTTCCAGCACATTTTCCTTTTCTGTTTCATTTTGTTTTATGGTGTTGAATGTAGCTAGTTCTAAAATTAGGCTGAAAATTGCTCAATACAATTTAAAAGAGAAAGAAAAACAGGAGAGATCTTGGTCTACATGATCAGTAATTATGGCAATATTGAGTGATGTAAATAATAAAATAGGAACAAATTTGTAAGTTCAGACACCAGCCTCACACATGTAAAATGTGGGTTATATTAAGGTGAAAATGGAGATCAGGAGTAGAAGGTAATTGTCTAAAAGAAGTGGTATAATTTCCTAGCAAGTGTGCAAGCTGTTCTGCCTGGGGCTGAGCAGTGGACTGTCCTTGCCTTGGGAATAACTATTTCCCTGTGTGAGAGGTGTGTGTGTGTGTGTGTGTGTGTGTGTGTGTTTGTGTGGTGTGTGTGTTTGTGTGTGTGTGTATGCATGCATGTGTGCCTTACCCTTTCTTCTCATGCTCAGATCCCACTGTTCAACTACATTCAATAGCTCTTCTTTGCAGTTCAAAAGTTTAAAGTGAGTTTCAAATTTTCTGTGTTCACAAGGACTCATTGCTTTGAAAATATCAAAGGTTCTCAGCAGGATCTTTCCTCTAGCACATATAAAATCTTCTACTTAACTCATTTTCAATAAACAGCATCTCTATCCATCACTGATGCAGATAATCTTTCTTTCACTCTCTCTCCTCACAGGTTCAGTCTGTGCAGGGTTTCAGAAAGTGCACATACATGGAATGCATTTACTTTGCTTCATCTAAACTTGTTTTTTTTTTTTTTGTCTAAATTCTCAGTATCTCTTGTGTTCTATGCAGTCTGTTTCACCTCTGAGCTCTATAGCACGTGAATAAAGTATTCTTTGAGAAACACACATCAGCTTATATTATTTTAAAATTGGTACCATCGATGGTGCTATAATATAAATCCATGCTTTAGTTACTCTATGTGCAAATTGTGAAATGATTGGCCACGGTGCAGACTTCAGGGTGTATGCATGCAGAATTGTTGAGATAAATTTCATATTGTTGGGTTAGATTTTGACTTAAACAGCACCTTTACCAACAAGATTTTGGGCACTAAATGAATCGGATACTGTCTAGTGTTCAATAAAATTACATCTCATAATATTCTATTATCATTTATGTCCATGTACTTTGCAATAAGCTTGATTATTCATTTGTTTCCTCCAATGGTCAGCATAATGTGGGTCATTTGACCATCATGGCCCTTTGACAGGTTTATGAAATCGAGAACATTTTTATAACATGCTCTTTTCACCTGACATGATAGTTAAGATGCCAATTGCAAGTCCTGTATGCTGTGTTTGTACCGATGACACAGAGCACTTCTAGGGAAGATGAATGCAGCACACCCTCAGGGTGAGAAAAGAATTCTGGCTGCTCACTGAATACTTTGTTCTTGCATACTGGTAGCTTAAAAAAGTGTGCAGCCAGCCATATTTAGTGTCCTTTGATGAAGGACAAAAATACTTTCGCTATCTTCTGAGCAATTAGCACATGCATTTTTAATGTATTATGTTATGAATTTCAAACTCTAACCAAAGTCCTTCTGTGATACACTGTAGTGTGACAGATTCTTGAGTGGAAGTTCATACAAAATTGCTGAGTTGGGAGTCAGGCTTTTTCTTTAAAAAAAAAAAAAGTCCTTGTTTAAATAAATAATTGAAGACATTTTGTTTTCTTGAGAATAAAATAAACTGAGCATTTGGTATAGCTGATGATATTATTGGGACAATAAAATGAAAGCTTTGAGGTAAAAATTAGGATTTTGGAGAATTAATATCTACCATCATTGACAGGTACTCATCCATGCTGATAGTATTTAATGATGTCTTAATAAGTGTAATTTAAACATATACACAAATATTATGTAGTCAAATGTATTACATTTTTATAATCTGGGCCTGGATACTCATTTGTTAAGATCATTTGTTGTTCTTGAAGAGGCCCCAGTTCTGTTAGCATCATCCACACAGTGGTTTATAAGCATATGCATATATTTCCAGTTCCCGGGGGATCCAACACACTCTTTGGCTTCCATGGGTACCAGTCATACCTGTGGTTCATACATATACATGCAGGGTAAACTCTTATATACATAAAAATATTCCCATAAGCCTTCATTTATGCATTATTTAATAGATGAATATCAGAATATATATTCTCAAAGGATAAGATGAACTCTTATGAGATACAGAATGGAGACTACATCAATAGAATTTCAGACTTCACATCACATGAAGCTTTATAACTTAGGTAATGAGTTCTAGCACTTTGTGCACAAAGGCAACCAAGCGATTGTCACTAATTATCATAAGCAATGAACTCACGTTAAGCTGTAATACAGTGATCACAGAATAGAGCCTGATATTGTCACAAGTAGAGACCACGCATAAGTTTCTGCACATAAGAAGTTTGAAAAGCTGTTGTGTCATTCACACGATCACAGCACGGAATCAAATTGTATCATGGTGCAGATGAACTTAATGTCAGTAGTATTTAAAACTCTGCAGCTTAGCTCAGAAACTACAAACACATACCAACAAAGTGATGGTGTGGGTTATTGTTTTCTTAAATTACAGATATTAATCTATATACTGAGGACTGAAATAACTGGTAATAGCAAGTGCTAGGTTTAGATTTATAGTTTCTGTCACTTTGAGTTTGAGTTTGATAAGAGGAGCATAAAAAAATGAGGTCACCAAAATGACTATTTATAGCTATGTTTCGATTGGAGAGGCAGATAAGAAAATTAAGTAATTCACATTCTATCAGGGTAGCAGTCTTTAAGCAAGAAATTTGAAGAAAACCGCATATCTTGTTAGGCTTTCACCACAAAGTGTCACAGGGCAAAATGTACAGAAAGACTTAGATATGGCTGGAATCTTAACCATAAACCCAGACATTAAAAGCAGAGATAGAAATTCTAAGAAATAATTTGAGCAAATCATAGAATCAAACAGTATAACTGAAATAAAATATAAATTCTGGACGAGTGACTGCCCCTCAAGGTCCATCTGTGAAGGCTTCCATGACGATGGCATTTGGGGATGCTGTAGAACTTCTGAAAGTGAGAACAATGTAGAAGAAGGGACCCCATAAGGAATCTAAGAACTGGGCGATGGGAGGAGGTGCTGTGAAGTGTTGTACTCTTTGCATGCCATGGCTTTGCACCCATGAACTCGTGGCTACAGTGGCGACCTGTACATGACATACACAATACTGGACCCATCAGCCTTCTACCACAGAGGTAAAGAAAGATTCATATAGTATCCCCCTTTCTTGAAGGAGTAGGTTGATATGGGAGGTGGAGTCACATTCCACAGTGGTGTGGCCACTGGATAAGTTGTCCTTGCTCAAGTAAATAATCCCTTAAGCATTCTCATGCAGGGGATCCAAATTAAGTGCAGTGCCCACATATCCAACACAGATGGAAGTAGGAGAAGGACCCATTGAGAAGAAGAGGTTCAATGGGTGGGAGAAGAGATGATAACGACAAAAACTTATATATCTATGAAATGGTGAATTAATAAACAACAAAATAGTGAGACCAATTAAGTCAAGGGGAACATTCCCTCAGAGGAAGTTATGGAATCTGGGCTTTACAGAATCTCTTTTTTCCTGCTTCCTTCTCTCATTCTCTCTATCTCTTTTACTCCTTGTTTGGGATATAAATCCCAATAGATAGATATAATCTAGGAATGTATATATATCCCAAGCCATGACAAATTACCTGAACATATAATTGCCTTCTCATGGCCATGATCTGCCACCCTTAAAAAAAAAGCTTAAACTACTTGAATGACCTGATTTTATACTAAATCCAATACTGTGTGCTATGATAACCTTAACATATTTTATAAGAAGACTGTATCATATATTTCTATACGAAAATAAAATTACCTAATAAGTAAATAAATTTTTCCTTTTATTCTTCTTCTTCTCCCTCTTCCTCTCTTCCTTCTTCTTAGCATAGAACGTTTTATTCTTTTTTATTTTTTTCATTTTTTTTCCTTTATTTTTTATTTCTTCAAGTTACATCTCAATCGCAGTCCCCTCCCTATTCCCCCTCCAGTCCCACCCTCTCACCCTCAACCCCCCATCCTCTTCCCTTTTTTTTTCTTTTAAGTTTAAGGTATATCTTATTTCCCCCTACAGTTTCTCCTTTCAGTCCAACAAATGACTCTTTCTCTTATAATAATAAATACAATACAGTACAACAGAGGTAATTAGGCCACAGTTATGAGGGTTATATGGCTTAACGTACATTCCCAATGACCAGTCCATATGTATTTGGTACCTGACTTTAACATTCTACTATCTAAACATCTCCATGAGTTTAAAGTTCTATATCTGACTCAACATTCATACTAATTGCAACACAATTTTAAAAGTATCTTCTTAGATGTATAACACTCTCTTGACTCCTAAACAACTCAAAATTTAATTATGAGACTTTATCTATCTGTTCTTCAATCACCTCAGAGACCTGAGAGGGATAAATATATCTGATTTTATAGGAAGTACAGGGTCTGCAGCTTCCCAAACTAAGAAATGACATACCAGTGGCTGCCTGGACAGTTCCCATTTTCTCTCCATACATTACAGCATCGCTCTTCAGTCGTTTGGCCCCGCTTCTCTGACAGACATTGAGTGTAGAGCAGGGGTTATGAAGGACTTACCTACCCTGTCTCGGCAGAGCTAGGCTGTCGACTTACCTGCTTCCAGGTTTTGTCCTTTTTGGACAGCATTCCGTCTACAGTTGGAGCAAGGGGCTTTTCCTACCAAGAGATAGGCTTGCGACTAATTCAATCATCTCCCACTGGAGATTCTTTGATGCTCATCTTCTACTTGGAGGAGAATAGGGGGTGCTGTCAGGAGTTGATATGTCTTGATATAAAAAAAATCTAAAGTTACGAAAACATCTTTGAATGCCATATTCTGCAGATCTCTTGAGGTTTTTGAAGAGGCCCTATCTATCTCTTATATTAGGGTAAGCAGATGTTGCTTGTCTCTTAGCAGGTTTATTTCTGATTAGCTTAGCAAGTAACTATAATAGGCTGTCATAGTACCTAACAGAATGACTGGCTTGCATAACCATTAGTTTGCATTTCTTAATTATCCTAAACAGTTCATGAGAGTTAGTAGTAAAAGGCCGAAACATCACATTTCATTTTTTTTTCTTTACCTCCTAACCCTTCCATCCCATTTCTCTGGGGTGGGGTGTCCTTATATAACAGTCCCTCATCTCAGTTGAGAGGTCGTATGAGGGCCAAGAGCCTCTTCATTCATTGGGGATCTATGAAGCAGTACGATCAGTGAAAAATGTCTCGTTGCCTGGGAGAGAGAACTACTAAACAAACAAATCAATAATCATACAATAGATAAAAAAGACTAAAAATAGAAAAATATAACTAATATATAAAAAATAAATAAAAATTAAAAATTAAAAATAAGAAGTCTATGTCCAAGTTCCCTTTGGTGTGTTAGTTGTAGTATCGATACCTTCTACTATATAGCTAAAATCCTACTATAAGTGAATAGATGCCATATGTGTCCTTCTGAGTCTGGGTTAGTTCACTCAGGATGAGCTTTTCTAGTTCCATCCATTTGGCTGCAAATTGCATAATTTCATTGTTTCTGATAGCTGAACAATATTCCATTGTATAGATGTACCACAGTTTTTTAACCCATTCTTCGGTTGAGGGACATCTGGGTGTTTCCAGTTTCTAGCTATTACAAATAAGGCTGCTATAAACATAGATGAGGAAACTTCCTTATGATTCCGTGAAGAGGCATTTGGGTGTATACCCAGAAGTGGTATGGCTGGGTCCTGAGGCAGAGCTATTCCAAGTTTTCTAAGATATCGCCAGACTGACCTCCATAGTGGTTGCACAAGCCTGCATTCCCACCAGCAATGGAGTAGGGTACCCCTTTCTCCACACCCTCACCAGCATGTGCTGTCATTTGAGTTTTTGATCCTAGCCATTCTGACAGGTGTGAGATGGAATCTCAGAGTCGTCTTGAGTTGCATTTCTCTGATGATTAAGGATGTTGAGCATTTCAAGTATCTCTCAGCCATTAGGGATTCCTCCTTTGTGAATTCTCTATTTAGCTCTGTCCCCCATTTTTTGATTGGATTATTTGGTTTCTTGGCATTTAATTTCTTGAGTTCTTTGTAGATTTTGGATATTAGCCCTCTGTCAGATGTGGGGTTGGTGAAGATTTTCTCCCAGTCTGTAGGCTGCCATTTTGTTCGAATGACAGTGTCCTTTGCCTTACAGAAGCTTTTCAGTTTCATGAGGTCCCATTTATTGATTGTTGATCTCAAGTCCTGAGCTGTTGGTGTTCTGTTCAGGAAGTTGTCGCCTGTGCCAATTAGTTCGAGGGTTCATAGAACGTTTTAATTAAGAAAACTTTAGTCATTTTAGCCTATGGCTTGAAACAAGTGATGATGGCACTGCCAGAAGTTCTTTTATTGTACAGGATTGGTTTTTTTTTTTTTTTTTGCATCCCTAGGTCTTTCATTTTTCCATATGAAGTTGAGTATTGTTCTTTCAAGATCTGTAAAGAATTGTGTTTGAATTTTGATGGGAATTGCATTGAATTTGTAGATTGCTTGTGGTAAGATGACCATTTTTTTAAATGTTTATGCACTACTTCAAGCCACAACTCCATCACAGAGCCCACTCCACCCCTCCAAGTCCCACCCTCCCACACTCCCGTTGTACTCCGCCAGAGTGGGGCGTCCCCACACATCAGTCCCCCACCCTAGTTCAGCAGTCACACGAGGGCCAAGAGCCTCCTCATATACTGGGCTCCTACATGGCAGCACCAATAAGGCAAAGCGCCTCTTCAACCAAGTCTATGTTCCTGCTCCTTTTGGTGTGATGGTTTGTACAATAGTTACCCTGTACTATATGGCTAAAATCCAATTATAAGTGACTAGAAGCTGTGTGCGTCTTTCTGATCTGGGTTAGCTAACTCAGGATGAGCTTTTCTAGATCCATCCATTTCGCTGCAAATTGCATGATTTCATTGTTTCTGATAGCTGAGTAGTATTCCATTGTGTAGATGTACCACAGCTTTTTTTATCCATTCATCAGTTTTGGGACATCTGGGTTGTTTCCATCTTCTTGCTATTAAAATAAGGCTGCTATGAACATCGATGAGGAAATGTCCTTGTGGTTTGGTGAGGAATCATTTGGATGTATGCCAAGAAGTGGAATAGTTGGGTCTTGAGGTAAAGCTATTTCAAAATTTCTAAGATATAGCCAGACTGATTTTCATAGTGGTTGTACAAGTTTGCACTCCCACCAGCAATGGAGGAGTGACCCGCTTTGCCAGCATGTGCTATCATTAGAATTTTTTATCTTAACCATTCTGACAGGTGTGAGATGGAATCTCAGAGTCATCTTTAGTTGCATTTCTGTGATGATTAAAGATGTTGAGCATTTCTTCAAGTGTCTTTTGGCCATTAGAGATTCCTCTTTTGTGAATTCTTGGGTTAGCTCAGTTTCCCATTTTTTGAATGGATTATTTGGTTTCTTGGTGTTTAATTTCTTGAGTTTTTTTTAAATAAATTTTAGATATTAGCCCTCTGTATGATGTGGGGTTGATAAAGATCTTTTCCCAAGCTGTAGGTTACCATTTTGTTTGAATGACATTGTCTTTTGTCTTACAGAAGCTTTTCAGTTTCATGAGGTCCCATTTATTGATTGTTGGTCTCAGAGCCTGAGCTATTGGTGTTCTGTTCAGGAAGTTGTCACCTGTGCTAATGAGTTAGAGACTTTTCCCCACTTTCTCTTCTATTAGATTTAGTGTGCTGGGATTTATATTAAGGTCTTTGGTCCACTAAGGCTTAAGTTTTGTGCAAGGTGATAACTATGGATCTATTTGCATTCTTCTACATGTTGACATCCAGATAGACTAGTACCATTTTAAGAAGTCTTTGATTTCGTTCTGGTCATGCAGGTCTTTCACCTTCTTAGTTAGAGTTATACCAATATATTTTATATTATTTGTAGCTATTTGATTTCATAAACTTGTCAAGGGGACATGTGGGCCAATGACTTAGATTATGCTGACCACTGGTATTAGCCTTTCTTTGAAAATCTTGTAGAATTCTGAGCTAAAATCAACTGACCCTGGGCTTTTTTTTTTTTTTTTTTGGGAGACTTTGTAATGACTGTTTTTATTTTCTTGGTTGTTATAGGTATATTTGAATTGTTTACTTGATCTTGATATAACTTTGATAATTGTTATATATCAAGAAAATCATTCATTTCTTTTAGATTTTCTAATTTTATGGAGTACAGGTTTTTTAAGTGAGAAATAATGAATCCTTGGATTTCCTTGTGATCTATTGTTATGTTCCCCTTTTCATTTCTGATTTTTGAAATTTGTATATTCTTTCTCTGCCTTTTAGTTAGTTTGTCTAAGTGTTTGGCTATCTTGTTGATCAAAGAACAAGCTCTTGTTTTTGTTGGTTCTTTGTATTTTTCTCTTTGTCTATAATTTATTGATTTCAGCCTTAACTTTGATCAGTTCCTGACATCTATTCCTCTTTGGTGCATTTCCTTAATTTTGTTCTAGAGTTTTCAGGGGTGCTGTTAAGTTGCTAGTATGAGATATCTCCAATTCTTTATGAAGGCACTTAGTGGTATGAACTTTCCTCTTAGTATTGCTTTTATTATGTCCCATAAGTTTGGATAACAGTGCTTTCATTTTCATTGAATTCAAAAATGTCTTTAATTTCTTTCCTGACCTAGTGGTCATTGAGTAGAGAGTTATTTCATTTTCATGAGTTTGAAAGCTTTCTGTTGTTTCTTTTGTTACTGTAGTTCAGCTTTAATCCATTGTGGTCTGATAAAATACAAGGGATTATTTCAATTCTCTTGTATTTGTTGAGGGTTGCTTTGTGACAGACTATATGGTCAATTCTGGAGAAGGTTTCATGAGGTACTGAGAAGAAGGTATACTCTTTATGTTTGGGTGAAATCTTCTGTAGATATCAATTATATCCATTTGATTCATGACATCTGTTAGTTTCATTATTTCTCTTTTTAGTTTCTGTCTCATTGACCTGTCAATTGGTGATAGTGGCATGTTGAAGTCACAAATATTGTTGTATGAGATTCAATGTATAACTTAAGCTTCAGTAATGTTTCTTTCACAAATGTGGTCACCCTTGAATTTGATGAATAGATGTTCAAAATTGTGATGTCATCTTGGTGGAGTTTTCATTTGATAAGTATGAAGTGTCCTTTCTCTTCTCTTTCAATTAATTTTGGTTAGAAGTCTATTTTATTAGATATTACAATGGCTATTCCAGCATGATTTGGGGTTCATTTTTTTTTTTTTTTTGGAAAACCTCTTTATAGCCTTTTACTCTTAGGTAATCTTTATCTTTGTTGCTGAGATGTGTTTCCTGTAAGCAGCAGAATGATGGATCCTGTTCTTGAACTCATTCTGTTAGCCTGTGTCTTTTTATTTGAGAATTGAGTTCATTGACGTTGAGAGATATTAATGTCCAATGATTGAAGGTTGTAGTGTGTGTGTGTGTGTGTGTGTGTGTGTGTGTGTGTGTGTGTTCCTTTTTTTTTTTTTTGGTTTTGCTGGTATGGAATTATTTATTTCCTGTGTTTTCTTTACAGTTGAAAATAGGTTTGTATATGTTGTGCTTTGATTTTCATTCATATGTAATAAAAACATTGTAGTTTTCTTACTTGATTTCTGTCTTAACTAAACTTTTATTCACTAGTGAGTTTATTTTTCATGGGTTTGTATTTTTTCTGCCATTTCTGCTATTGTTAACAACAAGGTCTAATGCAGTGATTAGTGTTCAGATAGAATGCAGGATTTCAATTGTCCTGAATCTGTTGCAACTTGTTTTTCCCCTTAATATGTGGTAAATTTTGGAGAAAGTTCTATGATCTCTTGAGAAGAAAGTATGTTTATTGATATCTGAGTGGAATGTTCTGTAGATGTTTGCTGGACTCATTTGCTTTGTAACAATATTCAGCCCCAGCATTTCTCTGTTTAATTTTTGTCTGGCTGACCTATCTATTGGAGAGAGTGGGGCTTGAAGTCACTTATTATCACTGTGTAAGTTTCAATGTGTGATTTTTTTTTCATTTTAAATATTTTTGGTTTTTCAAGACAGGGTTTCTCTGTGTACCCTTTGCTGTCCTGGGCTTACTTTGCAGACCATGCTAGCCTTGAACTCACAGAGATCCATCTGCCTCTGCCTCCTGAATGCTGGATTAAAGGCATGTGCCACCATGCCTGGCCAGTATGTGATTTGAGATGTAGTACTGCTTCTTTTATGAAATTTTAGGTTCTTGTATTTGGTTTATAAATGTTTGGAATTGATATCGTCTCAGTGGATTTTTGATTTCATTAGTATGTAGTATGTTTCACTATGTATTCTGACTAGTTTTAATTTAAAGTCTATTTTGTCAAATATTAAACAGCTACACCCATCTTGGGTTCATTAACTTGGAGTGGGTTTTCCATATTTTACCCTGATATTAGTCTATCATTGACTGCTAGCTGTGCTTTTTTTTTTTGAATAGAGAAGAAAGATGTATCCTGTTTTCTAATCCAGTTGATTAACCTGTGTATTTTTATTGGGGGAGTGAGAATGTTAGTATGTAGAGTAATCAATAATCAATGTTTATTGATTTGTGTTATTTTGTTTCAGTAATAAGGGTGATTTCCCTCCTCTGATTTACTGTTCTTGAACAAATTTTTTTAAACATCTTGTGTCTAGTTAACCTTATTTCTCTGAAGTTTTCCTTCTAGTGCCTTCTGTAGAGCTGGATTGATAGATAGAAATTGCTTTGGTTTTATAGATAGAAAATTTGGTTTTATTGTGTAAAGTTTTTCTTATGTCATCTATTGTGATAGTTTTGACTAGTATTGTAGTCATGTCTGGCACATATCCTTTCTCAGAGTTTGTAGAGCATCTGTCCAGGCCCTTCTGGATTATGTAATACCCATTGAAAAGCTTGAAGCTTTTCTAATAGGATTAATTTTGTATGTAATTTTTTCTTTTTAGCTTGAAACTTTCAATATTTGTTTTTTCTCTTTTTCTGTTTTTGTACTATACATTTAGTGTCTTGATTATTAAGTGTTGAGGGGAATTTATTTTCTTGCTAAGTTTAATGTTTTTTATGCTTCTTATATTTAATAAGCACAGTACCTCCCTCTTTAGATTGTGTTTTTTAATTTTTTTTATTTTTGTGTTTATTGGTGGATTCAAGTCAAGGTAGGTGCCTGGGAGGACATGGGGATAACTCTAACTAAAACTCCTCCCAGCGGAAGATAATGGAGACTGAAGAGGTCTCCTACTATCTAGGTAAGACTTCTAGAGGAGGGAGAGGATAACCAACCCACCCACAAAACCTTCATCACAAAATTTACCCTGAATACAAGGTGTGCAGGGGTAAAGATATAGCAGAGGGGGGAAAGATGGCGGCAAATAAGTTGGACACATTTCCATCATCAGGAAGACGGATTGGACAACAGCAGAAATATACTCCTGCTGAAGGCAGTTTGTGAGGCACAAGCCTATCTGGGCTTGCCCAGCAAAACAATAAAGAACTTGGTACTGGAAATATAGACACTGGAGTATCGGAGTCACCAGACATGGGCATGGAGTGCTTCCCACCAGCCTGGAGACTGCACTCCTCCTTACCAGATCCTTTCAGGATTATAACTGCTGGTTTCAACCTCCAAACATAGGACCTCCTGAGTCTGCAGCACCTGTGCAGGGACTAGGCTTGGACACGCAGGAGCATACTAGTGGAGCTGCTACACAGTAAGACTGAGGGACTCTCCCTGGGATATTCAGTACAGCAGCAGCACCTAGCTGACCAGCTAAGGCAGAGATCTAGCTGGCAGGAGTGGAGCTTGCCTGAGCCCAAGCACACTGTGGGCAGGATACAGAACCAATTTGGAACTCCCTCCCCACTCTCTCCTGACTACAGGGGGGTCTTCTAGAAGTTCCTTTCAGTGAGACTGCTTTGGAGCATTATGATAAAAGCAGGGAATCAGTGAATGAACTCCATATTGGATCTCCTGGCTCCACCCCCTCTGCTTGGCCCCTAAGCTGCACCCCCTCCCCCCACTGTGCAGCAGGGCATAAAAGCAGTGACAGCATTGGTTCACAGAGTTTCAAACTGAGAGATACAGACTGGGATCTAAGACTCCTCTGAGAGTGAATTGAGAAGACCATAGCCACAGCCCTGACACCATAGCTACAGTGGGTGGTGGAAGCCCCTGCCTATCCAGGCAGGCTGCACCAGAGCACTACAATTCTGGCAGGGAAAATGCACTGAGATTCGATGAGTGAATTCCATACTTGAACTATCTGCCTGTGCTCACTTCAGCGGGGCACTCAGTCTACAGACACAGCCTAGTACATTGAGATCTCCTCCCAGAGCAGTGAATGGTCCTGGACTGGGGCGTGCTACCCAAGGGGGCAGGCAGACCTGACCACAGAACCTTTAACTGAGAGGGACCCTCCAGCACCCCCCACCCCTAGTCCAAGTACTGGAGACACTTTGTAAACTCACTGACTACACCCACTTTAGGAAGGCTTTTAGTCTACTGCCTCAGGTCTGGAGCACTAAAGCATTTCTGAACTACTGCATGCAGCCTGAGCAGGTGGTTTTCTCTGACCCAAAGAACTTCTGATTGAGAGGCATAGGGTGACACCCCCACACCCCTAGAAAAGAGTGTGGAAAGACCACAACCAAGTGTTGATACCCTTGCTACAAGGAAACTGCCAGAAGCCATGTAAGTGCAGGCTAGCTACACTGAAGCACAGTGATTCTGGTGGAGAAAAGGACGCTGAGCATCCCAGATGCCAAAAACTGTGGATAGGGTGTGTTTTCCACATCAGATCTCCTTGACTGCACCTGCCTTGCCCCTCAGCTGAATACCCAGGACAAAACACAGAGAGCTCTGACTAAGGAGCAGTGAAACAAGCCCAAACCATTGCTCATTGACTGGGTAATGTGGACTGTACCAGAACACTTCTGGCTATAAGTCACACATTGAATCTGAGAACCCCCTGAGAGCAACTTGGGAGGACCACCATCACTGTCCTGACATGTAAGCTGCAGGGGAGCTCCAGCTCCAGCCAGCAATCTGTGGCCTGACAACCTGCACCATCATTGCTACAAAGACCAGTTGGATCTCAGGAATCTATAGGCAGGAAAAACACATCCCACCACAACCTCTGACCTGAGTTCCCAATTGGGACACAACAGGAAGGGGTGAGCTCTGGGAGACACACTGAGAACAAACCTCCACACAAGGCCCCATACAACCAGTGGAGAGCTATAGATCACCAAGCTATACAACCTTGACACTAAAGCACCCTTCTTGGCACCCAGCCCAGAAGGAACCAGGAACAAACAGTTAAGAACAACCAGATGGCTAAAGGTCAGCAAAAGAACAGATCTGACAAAAGTCAGGGAAATATGACTCTAACAAAATGCAGCTATGGCAGTACAGCAAGCTCTGACCACTCCACCACAGCTGAAAAACATGAAAATGATGACAAATCTATACTTTGGAAAGTGATAGAGTCATTTCAAGAAGAATTTAAATCTGTGAAGGAATTCAAAGAATCCTTAATTTTACAAATGAAAGCAATGGAGAATACCATTAGTCATCTCCAAGCCAAAGTGGCTCAACTTGAACAGGAAAGAGACAAGGCAACAAGCATATTGGAGCAGGACATGTCGAAATCAAATAAAATTGTTCAAGACTTGAAATTGGAAGTGGAAGTAATAAAGAAAACACAAACTAAGGTAATCCTAGAAGTGGAAAATCAAGGGAAGAGAACAGGAACTACAGACATATCAAAAATAGGATACAAGAGATGGAAGACAGAATCTCAGATGTGAAGATTCGATTGAAGAAATCAGTACAACAACTAAAGAAAATGAGAAATCTAAAAAAGTTCTCACCCACAACATCCAAGAAATCAAGGACTCAATGAAAAGACAGACCTAAGAATTATTGGCATGGAACAGAAGACTACTGAGTTCGAGGTACAGGAAACATCTTCAACAAAATCATAGAAGAAAACTTCCCAAGCCTAAAGAAAGAGATGCCAATAAAATTCCAAGAGGCATACAGAACAACAAACAGAATAGACCAGAAAAGAAATTCTTTACGTCACATAATAATTGAAACTCCAAATGTGCAGAACAAAGAAAGAAAATTAAAAGTGGTAAGAGGAAAAGGTCAATCAATTAATGTATAATGACTGGCCTATCAGAATTAAATCTGACTTCTCCTCAGAAACTTTAAAGGCCAGAAGGGCTTGGGCAGACATCCTAAAAGCCCTCAGAGATCATAGGTGCCTGGCCAGACTACTATATCCAGCAAAACTCTCTATCAACATAGATTGAGAAAACAAGATATTCCATGACAAAAATCAAATTTAAACAGTATCTACCCACAAATACAGCCCTACAGAAGACTTTAGAAGGAAAATTCCAACCCAGTGAAGATAACTACATCCAAGAAAACAGAGGAAGCAAAAAACTCCACTGCCACTAAACCCAAAGAAACACGCAACCAACACTTACATCAAAATAACAGGAAATAACAACCTTTGGTCATTAATATTCATCAACATCAATGGACTCAACTCCCTAGTAAAAAGACAGACTCACAGAATGGATCCACAAACAAGACCCAACATTTTGCTTCATACAAGAAACAAATCTCTCTAACAAAGATAGATGCTACCTCAGAGTAAAAGGCTGGGAAAAGGTTTTCCAAGCAAATGGGCCCAGGAAGCAAGTTGGAGTAGCCATCCTAATATCAAGTAAAATAGACTTTCAACTGAAGTTAACCAAAAAAGATAGGGAAGAACACTACATACTCATCAAAAGAAAAAATCATCAAGATGAGATCTCAATATTGAATATCTATGGCCTAAATACAAGGGCACCCACATTTGTAAAAAGAAACTCTTCTAAAGCTTAAAACTCATATTGATCCCCACACATTAGTAGTGGGAGACTTCAACACTCCACTCACAACAATGGACAGGCCATTGAGACCAAAATCAAACAGAGAAATAATGAGCTTAACAGAAGTCATGAACCAAATAGACCTAACAGATATCTACAGAGTGTTTCACCCAAACACAGAAGGATACACCTTCTTTTCAGCATCACATAGAACCTCCTCCAAAACTGACCATATAGTTGGCACAAAGCAAGCCTCAAGAAAGTTAAAATAATCCCTTGCATCTCATAAGACCACGATGGAATAAAGCTGGACTTCAACAACAACAGAAATAATAAAAGGCCTACACATTCATGGAAACTGAACAACTCTCTATTGAATGACCACTGGGTTAGGGAAGAAATAAAGAAGGAAATCAAAGACTTCTTAAAATCCAATGACAATGAAGGCACAACATACCCAAACCTATGGGAACACAATGAAAGCAGTGCTAAGAGGAAAGTTCATAGCACTAAGTGCCTTCAAAAAGAAATTGTAGCATCTCATATTAGCAAATTAACAGCAGAACTGGAAGAACTGAAAAAGAAAGAAGCAAACACTCCCAAGGGGAGCAGAAGGCAGGAAATCATCAAATTTAGGGCTGAAATCAACAACTTAGATACAAAGAACAATACAAAGAATCAATAAAAGGAAAAATTGGTTCTTTGAGAAATTCAGCAAAATAGATAAACCATTAGCCAAATTAACTATAAGTCAGAGGGAAAAAACCCAAATCAACAAAATCAGAAAAGAAAAGGGAGAAATAACAACAAACATTGAGGAAATCCAGAGAATCTTTAGGTCCTACTTTACAAATCTGTACTCCACCAAATTTGGAAACTTAAGCGAATTGGACATCAAGATCAGATTAACAGATTAAACAGCCCTATCACCCCTAAACAAATAGAAGCAGTCATTAAAAAACTCCCAACCAAAAAAAGCCCAGGGCAAGGTGGTTTCAGCACAGAATTCTACCAGACCTTCAAAGAAGAGGTAAGTGGGGAAAAGTCTTTAACTCACTGGCACAGGTGACAACTTCCTGAACAGAACACCAATAGCTCAGGCTCTAAGTTCAACAATCAATCAATGGGACTGAATGAAACTGAAAATATTCTCTAAGGCAAAGGACACTGTCATTCAAACAAAATGGCAACCTACAGATTGGGAATATATCTTCACCAACCCCACATCTGACAGAGGGCTAAAGTCCAAAATTTACAAAGAACTCCGAAAATTGAATGACAAGAAACCATACAATCCAATAAAACAATGGGGAACAGAGCTAAACAGAGAATTCACAAAGGAGGAATTCCCTAATGGCTGACAGACACTTGAAGAAATGCTCAGTATCCTTAATCATCAGAGATGCAATTCTAAAAGACTCTTAGATTCCCATCTCATACCTGTCAGAATGGCTAAGATCAAAAACTCAAATGATAGCACATGCTGGCGAGGTTGCAGAGAAAGGGTAACAGTCCTCCATTGTTGTTGGAGTAAAAACTGGTACAACCACTATGTAAATCAGTCTGGAGATGTCTTATAAAACTTGAAATAGCTTGACCTCAAGATCCAGGCATACCACTTCTGGGTATACATCCAAAAGATTTCTCACCAAACTACAAGGATGTTTCATCATCTATGTTCATAGCAGCCTTATTTGTTTTGTTTTTTTTTTTTATAAGTACTTTATTTTTTTTTCAAGTTACATCTCAGTCGCAAACCCTTCCCTATTCCCCCTTCCTGTCCCACCCTTCCACCCTCTTCCCCCCCACAACAGCTTCTCTTTTCAATCCAACAAAAGGTTCTTTTTCTTATAACAGTAAATTCTATACAAAACAGCAGAATTAAATATGCCACATTTATGAGAGTTAAATGGCCCAGTATACCTTCCCAATGTCCAGTTCATACATATTTGGCCCCTGACTTTAACCTTCTATCTTCTAACCATCTCCATGAGTTTAAAGTTCTATAACTGACTTAGTTTTCATACTAACTTGCATCACTATTATAACCATCTTCTTAGATCTAGAACGCCCTCTTGATTCCTAAACAACTCAAAATTTAGCTATGAGACTCAAGCTGTCTATTCTTCAACCACCTCAGAGAGCTGAGAAGGATAAATATATCGGATTGTATAGGAAGTGCAGGGCCTGCAGCTTCCAATACTAAGAAATGACAAACCAGTAACTACCTGGACAGTTCCCATTTTCTCTCCATACATTCCTGCATCAGTCTTCAGCCTTTTGGTCCTGTTTCTCTGACAGACATTTATTGTAGAGCAGGGATTGTGAAGGACTAACCTACCCTGTCTTGGCAGAGCTAGGCTGTCGACTTCCCTGCTACCAAGTTTTGTCCTTTTTGGACAGCCGTCTGTCTGCAGTTGAAGCAAGGAGTTTTTACATGTCAAGAGATAGGCGTGCCACTAATTCAACCATCTCACATTGGAGATTCTTCGATGCTTTTCTTCTACTTGGAGTAGAATAGGGGGTGCTGTCAGGAGCTGATATGTCACGATATCAAAAAAAAATCTTAATTTAAGACCACATCTTTGAATGCCATATTCTGCAGATCTCTTGAGGTTTTTGAAGATGCCCTATCTATCTCTTGTATTTAGATAAGCAAATGTTGCTTGTCTCTTAACAACTTGATTACTGAGTAGCTTAGAGATTATCTGTGATAGACTGTCTTAGTAGCTAACAAGGTGACATGCATGCATTATTAGGAGTTTGTTTTTCTTAACTATCCTAAACAGTTTAAGACGGTTGGTATCAAGAGGCCAGAACTTCACATTTCATTTTTAAGTATCTCTAAGTATGATACTATTAGGAAGTGTTACCTTAAATTTTGTATCAATATACAAAGATCTATTCAAATGTGGCTAAATATACTCTTAATTTTGTATCAATATACAAAGATCAATGCCTATGCAGCCCAATACAATCTTAATATTGCGTCCATATACAAGGGTCAATACCATTGTGGCCAACTATAATCTTAGTTTTGTATCAATATACAAATATCAATACTGACGTAGACCAATACAATCTTATTTTTGCACAATAAACATTGGTCAATACCACTTTAGCCAAATATACTATTAATTTTGTATCAATATACAAGGGTATAAGGGCATATTCAATAATGTGACCTTTCTTCTTGATCCTTCCTGTGCTGTGTCTCGATTTTTCTCTCAAAACTGGAAACAACCCAGATGTCCCTCAACAGAGGAATGGATAAAAAAACAAAACAAAAAACCCGTGGTACATCTACACAAATGACTACTCCTCAGCCATCAGAAACAATGAAATCATGCAATTTGCAGCCAAATGGATGGAACTAGAGAAGCTCAAATGAGTGAGCTAACCCAGGCACAGAAGGATGCACATGGCATCTATTCACTTACGGTCAGATTTTAGCCATACAGTACAGGATAACTATACCACAGCCAATGCACCAAAGGGAACAGGAACATATAGACTTTTTTACCTATCCATGAGACACTTTGCCCTAGTGGTGCTGCCTTGTAGGCCCCCAGTGTATGAGGAGGTTCTTGGCCCTCATGTGACTGCTGAACTGGGGTGGGGGACTGATATGTAGGGACACTCCACTCTGGAGAAGTGGGATGGAAGGGATGGGGGTAGAGGGTGGGAGGGCAGGACTGGGAAGGGTGGAAAGAGGATACTATGATGGAGATTTAACCTGAAGTGATAAATAAACATTAACTCATCAGTCTCTTCCCTAAAACTTATGATCAATGTACATCACTTTAAACCATGTCTTGTTTCCAAGTGAGGACAACAAAACCACATTTCCACAAAACATGAAATAAACAATAACAAAATACTGTTTAATTAAAAAAAAGTATAGCCTAGGGAATGAGCAACCTATATGGGCCTAACCTTAGACCTACCGAAAGGGAGAGAGACAACTCTTATCACTATTTATAATACTCTGCTATGATTACAGACTGGAGCATAATATAACTGTCTTCTGAAAACGTCTATGCAGCAGAAGATCCATACAGAAGCTGAGACACACTGCCAAAGATTAGGTGGAACATGGGGGATCTCATGGAAGAATGGGGGGGGGAGGGAATGATAGAAAGACCCAGAAGAGACAAGAACTGCACAAGAATGTATACAAAGTCAATAAACCTAAGTCCATGGGGACACACAGGGTCTGAACCACCATTCAAAGGGCATGCATGAACTGGACCTAGGCCTCCCTACCCATATGTAACTGATGGGCAGGTTGGTCATCATGTGGGCCCCTAACAAGTGGAGTGGGACTGTCTCTGGCAAGAACTATGAGATCTGCTTTTTGGCCACTTCCTCTCAATGTTGTTGTGGTGCCTGATTTCAATGAAAGAAGAAGCACTCAAACCTTATACTCCTGAACATGCTGGGGTGGGATGGGATGGGAGGAGCAGGACATGGCTTTCTCTGGAAAAATGGATGGGTGATGGGAGAAGGTGGCAGGAGGGTGGGAGCCAGAGAGGTTAAGGAGGGGGCTATGACTGGGATGTAAAATGAAACAAGTTTTTATTTGTCTTTGACATAGGCTTCTTATTCTTCCTATATGACTATTATTTGTAGTTTTCATCTTTTCATAGTGTTCCAGATTTTCTGGATGTTTTGTGCCTGAATTTTGTTTTTGTTTTGTTTTGTTTTTTAGATTTAATATTTTCTTTGTTGAATTATCTATTTCTTCTATCTTGTCCACAAGATTCAGAATTCTCTGTTGTATGTCTGCTAATCTGATGATAAGGCTTACCTCTGAGATTTTTGTTTCTCATTATAAGTATTTCATTTTTATTATACTTCATGTTTTCTTTAGTGATTCTATTTCTTTCCTAAATTCTACCTTCAGGTCTTGAATTCTTTTCATTATTCCATTCAAATGTTTGTGTTTTCACATTTTTAAAAGATTCTTGAACATATTCACGTTGTTTTTTTTTTTCATGTTTCTCTCTGTGCTTTAGTTAAATTTCATTATTCAGACCCTATTGCAATAAGATTATTGGCTTCTGATGGAGGTATGTTGTCTTGGGCTGTTTATCTTTGTATTTTTGTGATAATATTTGGGCATCTGGAGCTATGATATTTGGGATATTTCTTGGTATAGTGTCTTGTCTTGACTTTGTTATGTGGGAATTCCACTATTGCATTTTATGCACTCTGAATCCTAAGCAAAGGGTGACAATGATGTCTCTGGTAGAGAGTGTTTCTGTAAGTTAATAGGTGATTCAAAGGCATAGAGATGGGCTACATTAGGTAGGGAGACCTTGGTTCTGCAACAACAGGTGGAATTTGCACAAAATGAAGGTTGAGTGGGAAGAGGGGCTCCTGCATGCAAACTGCCACAGTGGATGAGTAAGTTTAAGGAGACAGAAATCAAAGGGTATAAGGATGTGAAATTTGCTTACCTGCATCTGGGTTCAGCATTACCATCTGTGGTCCTGGATAAAATTAAATTTATTCAGGTTGGTGATAGACACAGAAAATAAATATGGTATAGAAGGGAAGGTTGAGCGGTTTGGCCAGAAAAAAGTATTCTTCAAGTTTATGAGTGTGAACCATGTCACACATTTATTGTAGAGTAAGTTAAATATTTATTGAACTTAGATTTTGGCAGAACTATTAGTGACAAAAAGGAAAAAAAAACAGTTTGGTTACCTTGATATCAGTCTAAAGTGAAAATAACTCCAAGGTCTATCAAACAATGAGCACATTTTGTATTATTCATATAATAAATTCAGAGTGGAAAATGGTGAGTCACCACTAAAGAAGTCACTTTAGACAAAATTTAGCATCATAATTTTAAAGGAGGAAATAAACACATCAAAAATAAATATGGCAGATTGCTTTCATTGCAAGGTTAAACTAGGCAAACTGAACAATATATTGTTTACAGACTCATTCATGCATCATAACAATGTTACAGAAATTCGAAGACATATTTCAGAGGAGTCTAGAAGAGTAGTCCTCACCTCTATAGTGGGAGAGGAGAGATGGGGCTTAGAGAGGCAGGCAACAGATTTTTAAACAAATGGTGATTATTTCACAGCATAGTTTTTATACCTGTTTTGAAGCTTAAAATATGCTAGATGTAATCTGTGTGTTTGATATTTGTAATTAATAAATAGCAAACGCTAAAAATCATTGGAAGGGAGTTTGTTATTCCAGAAAATTATTTTTATCTTCCTGTCACTGAGAAGTTATTCATGTTCTGAAGTTCAATCTCAATTGATATTTTTAAACATTCTGTGTATAAGTTTTAGTTCAAATTCAAAGTCAGGCAGGTCAACTCTGTCTCCTTTTCAGAGGCAAAGTCTTCCTTTGTGTATTTTTGTTTGTTTGTTTTCATCAGCCATTGTAAACATATAAACTCTTTACTGTTACCCACTGTATTCCTGGTCACACTCATGGATTTAATGGTGCTGGTCAGCATCTATATTCTCACATGTCTTAGATATTTACTGAAGATTTTATTTCCTTTCATTCCAAAATTCCTGTGAATAGCAGATGAATGAAGTGGAATATGATCTTTTAGTACTGAGCCAAACAGACTCTTTCCTTGAAAGCAATTTTAGAAACAGGTCTCACTGAAACAGAATTTTATGGAATAATGTGTTTCTCTGTGTATTTGATTCTTTTAGGTTAAATGTTTAGTACTTTTCTTAAACCACCATTTAGTGCAATTTATGATTATGAGAAACAGAAATCTGTGTACATATACATAGAATATTCATGTTAAATCTCTGTGGCTTATGTGCTTTCATTACTATCTTTTTCTCAGTGCCCTGAAGATACTTTCTAAAACAATTTTTAAAATGAAGGTTAGTAAATGAAATGTTCCTGAGAAAGCATGAAGGGTAAAGCATTCAAAATAGCATTCAATTTTAATTTGGACTTCAAGTTAGATTAAGGGGAATAAAGAAATGAGAGATTCTTTCTTTCCTTTAATTAAAATGATAGTATCTCAGAGATTTGGAATAGAATTATATAAGTTATTCAGACAGAAATAGAGTTCTGTTGTATTGTTAGCCAGCAATTATTGGAAGTTTTTTTTATGTATCTTTACACCATTTACTTATAAAATCCTAAGCTTTGCTCTAATCATTTGTTCACTAATGAGTATACACATTTTTCACATGGTAATTTTCAACAACCTGAACTTAGCACTATATCTGATTTGCCAAGTGGCTAAATGAGTCAGAGAAATGAAACTGAAAGATAAAGAAAACAATTCCTAAAGGTTTGAAATGCATTGTTTTTCTGAATTAAAACCAAACAAGTGCAATCTCATATGAACAATCTCAATCCTGAGACATTCCCTATAGCTTTATTTACAATATTAAGTAGATTTCTGTATCTGCCTTACTAGCTCTCTGAGATTTGAAGAAGCAGCTGCTGTCATCTTAGAAGAAATCATAGTTAACCTCAGTGTAACTTTAGTTGATTTCTAAAGTCATTTGTAAGTCAGGCTAATTTTATAAACAAACTTTGAAAACACAAAGCTTTTACAAAATAAAATTTCTTAACTGAGTTTAGGGTAAGTTGTGGAGTTTTATCGTTCTGAATGTGGACATGGTAGCCTTGATCAGAGGAATACATTTTTTTATTTAATCCCAAATATCATTTTATTTAGTTAATGTTTTCAGAATAGTAAACGTAAATTTAAGCATACACAGTTCTAAGTGCTGTGCGTTAGTCTGCTTTCCTTGTTTCCTAAAAGCAGACACCCTCAGAATCTCTTCCACAAGGGCCTCCAGGGTCAAGGATGCGAACACTTACCTTGTTTTTCTTATATGTAGGAAATCTAGGCTTTAAACAAATGTAGGATTTGCCAAGCAACTATTTATAATATATATCCCTCAGCAGCACTGATCTTCACTAGCTAAGGCCCCAACAACAACACTTGATAGTATAATTCTGATATTCAGGAAAACATATAGCTAGCATCTCATTACATATCAGCAGAAAAATAAGCAAGATAAAAAATTATTTCCCATCTTTAAAATCATATCTTTAGGCTGGGTGTGGTAGCGCATGCACGCCTTTAATCCCAGCACTCGGCATGCAGAGGCAGGTGGATCTCTGTCAGTTTAAGGACAGCCTGGTCTGCACAGGACAGCCAGAAATACGCCGAGAACCCTGTCTCGGAAATCCAAACCAAACAAACCAAACAACCAAACCAAAACAACAAACAAACAAACAAAAAACAAACCCGTATCTTTAATTTATCTGTTATTTTAAAACATCCATGGCCTATACACAACATGTAGTTTCTTTCCTGTATTTTGAAGTTGTTTTTGAGCACATTAATAAAAAAATCCTCTAACTTTTTCTCCTCAAAATAACTTTTATTCTACTTTCATCTCTGTCTATTCATGCAACACATAAGTGGACATTATAGATAAATCACTATAAAATATTTTGGGCTGCCTGATATGGATACTTCTGTTGGGCAAAGGTCTTATGCATGGTTTTCAGATGCTGATCTCAAAACTCTGAGATGTGGTTACTGCCTTATCTGAGGCATTCTCTGATTTGATAATAAAAGTTGTTGATGGCCAATTAGCAGGGCAGAGAGAGAATAGGAAGGTGGGACTTCCTTGAAGGAAGAAAGAAATTTTGGGAAGAGACAGAGGAAGTTCTCTCTTTTTGCCAGAGACATGGAAGGAGACAGATGTGTCTGTGGGCTTGGAAGGGCTGACCAGGGTCTTGACTCCTTTCACCTGTAGAAATAAGATGCCAGGCCTAAAACAATATACTTTTCCTGTATTCTCATCTCCATTTTTGAAGGACTCAATTATAGAATGTGGTTTTGACCTCACTTTGTGCCTCACACATTCTTTGATGTGTTGAGTATGTTTTCTCTGTGGAGTTGGATGAACCAGTCTTAGTAACCCAGAAAGGGCCATTGCCACAATGTCTTGATCACCCTACCTTCTACTTGGTTGTCTCCAAAGTACATTGCTTTATCTGAAGAAAGGTACTTGTTTATAGCAGAATGAGAGACAAGGTTAAGAAATTATAGTTTGTAGGAAATTTTCAAGATGGCATCAATCATCTTGCACGGTTTCTGAGTGGTAGGAGGCTGAACTCAATCACTACAGAGCAAATGTGAGGCCACACAGCTGACTGTGAAACAAAATCTGTGTCTGAATTTCCACAGCTAACACTGAGGATGGTCAGCACAACAAACTGCACACTCAGGCTCCAGGAATAACACCAACAGAACAACCAGCTCCGTCACCCATCTAGAGAGGAGCTCCAGGCCTGAACCACACATGTTCTGGCCCAAGTCTCCAGACTCAGGACAGCAGCCCTTACTGCCTTCCTGAGTTTCAACCTCTACTTGAACCTGTCCACCTTTCCGGGAGGAACACCCAGACCACAGGAGTGCACTGGTCAATGAAAAATTCTTCCTGGGATTCCCAAAATGGTGGCATCCAGTGCACATGGTATCTGAGTGACAGAGGGCCTCAATCATTCACAGCAGAGTTATCAGGAGCCTCGTTGACTGGAAAACACAGCCTGTGTCTGTATTCCCCCCCCCCAAAAAAAAAAAAAGCTGGAGCTGGCCAGTTCCATGAGTACCCAAGCCCCTGCAACAATCAGCCTCAGGCCTGCAGACTCTGGCTCTGTCCTCAGTGGAACTCACAGCTTGAATAACACAAGGTTCCAGACAACGGTTCCAGGTAATCTCAATAACTAATGAATGAATAAGCAGCTGAATTACTGAACTCAAAACGACCTTATTGGTGAAGAGAGATCCAGTGATGCACAGATCCATCCTCTGGTTCAAAGCTCCGACCTGCCTTTCTACGGAGATCCACCAGTTCTCAGGACCATACAGGTTAGTAGCGCCATGACAATCCCCTGCTTATAGGTGTAATTTGGTCATAACCAGCTGAGGAGAGCTGAAGCTGCTCTCCAAGATTCATTCTTTAGTACAGAGAGCTACCCATTATCCAGAAGTGGGTCTCAGGATCACAGGATCATCCAGCCTCCAGAAACGGGGTCTTCTCTGAGCACGAAGGTCAGTGGGGATCAGGAACAACCAGACAAAACCAGGGTCAACAGATGGATAGAGGCCAGTATAAAAACACTATCAAAACAAAACAAAACAGCCGGGCGGTGGTGGTGCACGCCTTTAATCCCAGCACTTGGGAGGCAGAGGCAGGCGGATCTTTGCGAGTTTGAGGCCAGCCTGGTCTACAAAGTGAGTCCAGGACAGCCAGGGCTACACAGAGAAACCCTGTCTCGAAAAACCAAAAAAACAAAACAAAACAAAACAAAACAAAAACTCCCCCTAAAACCCAAACAAACAAAAAACTCCAAGGCAATATACTGTCTGCAGAACCTACCCTTAATGCTACAGAAAGCCATGGATATTCTAACACAACTGAAACACAAGAAAATGACCTTAAATATACACTTACGAAAATGACAGAGTTATTATGGAAGGAAAACAATTCCCTCAGGGAAAAACAGGAAAATAGAATAAAACAAGGTGATGGAATTTAATAAATTCCTTAAAGAAATGTGTGATAGAGTTAAACAGGAGAAGAAAAGGAATAAAATGGTTCACAACCTGGAAAGGGGATTTGAAGCAATAAAGAAAACATAAGCTGAGTCAATCATGGAAATGGAAAACCTAGGAGAAAGAAAAGGAACTACAGATACAAAGCATCACCAACACAATACAAGATAAGGAAGAAAGAATCTAAGGCACAGTATATAAAACTAAAGAAATTGATACATTTGTCAAAGAAAATGTGAAACTAAAAAGTCCTGACACAAAATCTTCAGGAAATCAAGGATACTATGAAAAAAACAAAACCACAGAATAATAGGAATAGAAGAAAGATAAGACTCCCAGCTCCAAGGGCCAGTAAACATCTTCAACAAAATCACAGAAGAAAATTTCCCACCTAAAGAAAGAAATGCTTATTTGTAACCAAACAAGAAGTGCACAGAACTTCAAATAGATTAGACCAGAAAAGAAATTCCTCCCACCACATAATAATCAAAACACTGAATCTGCGGAACAAAGAAAAAATATTAAACACTGCTAGGGAGAAGGGTCACATAACATATAGTATCAGACCTATCAGAATTACATCTGAATTCTCATCAGAGACCCTAAAAGTCAGAAGGGCTTGGGTGGAATTTTTACAGACCTTAAGTGAAAACAGATGCCAGCCCAGACTACTATACCTACAAAACTTTCAATCACCATAGATGGAGAAAACAAGATATTCTATTAAAAAAACTAAATTTAAACAATATCTATGCACAAATCCAGCCCTACATAAGATACTAGAAAGAAAACTCCAACCAAAGAAGGTTAACTACACCCAAGAAAACACATGAAACGAATAACCCTACTCCAGCAAAACCAAAAAAAAAAAAAAAAAAAAAAAAGAGATGCTCACTCATACAATACCAACACCAACATCAAGATAACATGAACTAACATTACTGGTCATTAATATCTCTCAACATCAATGGACTCAATTCCCCAGTAAAAAGATACAGTCTATCAGAATAAATGTGAAAATAGAACCCATCATTCTGCTGTTTACAAGAAACACACCTCAACAAAGCAGGTACACATTATCTCAGAGTAAAGGACTGGAAAAAGATTTTTCATGATAATGAACCAAAGGCAAGCTGGAGTAGCCAATCGAGTATCTAATAAAATAGACTTTCAACCAATGTTAATCAAAAGATATGGGGAAGGATACTTCATACTCATCAAAGGAAAAATCCACCAAGGTGAGCATCTATGCCCCAAATGCAAGGGCACCCACATTCATAAACAACAACAACAAAACATTACTAAAGCTCAAATCCCATAAACCCCACACATTAATAGTGGGAGACTTCAACATACTGCTTCCACCACTGGACAGATCAATGATACAGAAACCAAACAGAGAAATAATGAAACTAACAGACAACATGAATCAAATGGACCTAACTGATATATACAGAACATTTTACCTAAACACAAAAGAATATACTTCTTCTCACCAGCTCATGCAACCTTCTTCAAAAGTGACCATATAGTCAGACACTAAACAAGCTTCAGCAGATACAAGGAAAAAGAAAATTGAAATAACCACTTGAATTTTATCAGACCTCCATGGAATAAAGCCAGACTTCAACGATAACAGAAACAATAGAAAGCCTACAAACTCATGGAAACTGAATACCTCTCTATTTAATGATCTCTGGGTCAGGGAACAGATATAAAGAAAATTAAAGACTTTTTAGAATTCAATGAAAATGAAGGCACAACATAGCCACACTTATGGGACACAATGAAAGCAGTGCTAAGAGGAAAGTTAAGTGCCTTCAAACAGAAATTGGAGACAATTTAAAAGCATGCCTGAAAGCTCTAGAACGAAAAGTAGAAAACACACCCAAGAGGAATAGACGTCAGGAAATAATCAAACTCAGGACTGAAATCAATATATTAGAAAGAAAGAGAACAGTAGAATCAGTGAAACAAACACCTGGTTCTTTGAGAAAATCAACAAAATAGACAAATCCCTAGCTAAACTAACTAAAAGGCAAAGAGACAGTATCCTAATTAACAAAATCAGAAATGAAAAGGGGGGGGGCATAACAACAGATAATGAGGAGATCCAAAAAATCATTAGGTATTACTTCAAAAGCCTGTATTCCACAAAATTGCAAAAATGTAAACAAAATGGATGATTTTCTTTATAGATTTCCCTCACGAAAATTAAATGAAAATCAGGTAAACAATTTAAACAGTCCTATAACACCTAAGGAAATAGAAGCAGTCATCAAAAATCTCCCTGTTGGGGAAGATCTACATTGCTTCTGATAGGCTGATTTCAATGCTGAGATCTGGTTACCACCCCTTCCAAGGCATTCTCTTGATTGGTTAATAAAAGTCGCTGATGGCCAATTAGCTGGGCAGAAAGAGTATAGGAAGGTGGAACTTCCTGAGATGTAAACAGGAATTTCTCTTTCTGGCAGGACACGTGGAAGCAGATGTTTGAGAGCTCTGGAAGGTAATAAAGGCCACATGGCAGTTTGGGATTAGATGGTCTAAGTTAATTTAGATTAGCTAGTTGAGAGTCTGCCCAGCTAAGGGTTAAGTGTTGAAACATTAAAAAGTCTTGGTGTATTTAATTATTGGGGAAAAGACCATGGCAGCTCATAGGCCTCCAGTCCAAGTAATCCAGGGTCATCAGCCTCCAGCCGAACCCTGGTGACTGTCCCTCCAGGCCGGCAGCAAGTCTACTGGTCTAACATAATAGTATATAGTTATTAATAAGTATCCCGCAGCTACCCAGGCAGCATCACCACTAGACCATACCACCAGGTTGTCCCTCCAGGCTTACAGACTTCTAAGGCAAGTCAAGCCTCTCGATCTCCCTCCAGGCCACCAGCTGTTCTGCCAGCCTAATATAACAACTGATAGTTATTAAAAGTTAGGTTGTAGGTGGTGAAGACCACTCTTGATCCAGGCCTTTTTCCCTAGGACTGGTCAGGCCACCAATTAAGGCAGGCCAGGCCTGCTGGCCTCCCACCAGCCTGCTAGTTGCTCCACCAGCCTAATCTTTTAGTTTATAATTATTAATAAATACAATTGATAATTAAATTGCAGTTTTATCTCCTAACCAAAAAAAAAAAAAAAGCCCAGGGCAAGCTGGTTTCAATGCAGAATTCTACCAAATTGTCAAAGAACAGCTAGTATCAATACTCTTCAAATTATTCCACAAAATAGAAACAGAAGGAACATTGCCAATCTCATTCTATGAAACCATAGTCACCTCGATCCTAAGCCACACAAAGACTCATCCAAAAAAGAGAATTTTAGATCATATTTCCTTATGAATATTGATGTAAAAATACACAATAAAATACTCACAAGCCAAATCCAAGAACACACACAAAACACACAAACAAACAAACAAAAGGTCATCCACCATGATCAAGAAGGCTTCATACCATGGATGCAGGGATGGTTTAACATACAAGAATCCTTCAATGTTATCCATCATATAAACAAACTGAAAGAAAAAAAAACCACATGATCATCTCTCTAGATGCTGAAAATCCTTTGACAAAATCTAACACCTGTTCATGATAATAGTATTGGTGAGATTAGGTATACAAGGTCCATACCTAAACATAATGAAGGCAGTCTGGTAGCCAACATCAAAATAAGGAGAGAGAAACTTAAAACCATTCCACTAAAATCAGGGACAAGGCAATGCTGTCCACTCTCTCCATATCTATTCAAACATCATACTTGAAGTTTTAGCTGGAGCAATAAGACAACTAAAGACAACTAAAGGGGAATACAAATTGGAAAGGAGGAAGTCAAAGTATCCCTATTTGCAGATAATATGTTAATATATATAATGATCCCTGGAGTTCTACAAGAGAACTGCTACAGCTGGTAAACATTTTCAGCAAAATGACTGGACACAAAATTAACCAAAAAAAAAAAAAAAAAATCAGTAGCCCTACTTTACACAAATGGGCTGAGAAAGAAATTAGAGAAACAACACTCTTCACAATAGCCACAAACAATATAAATTATCTTGGTGTAACTCTAAACAAACAGGTGAAAGACCTTTATGACAAGAACTTCAAATCTCTGAAGAAAGAAATCAAAGAAGACATCAGAAGATGGAAAGATCTCCCATATTTCAGGATTGGTCAGATTAACATAGTAAAAATAGCCATCTTACCAAAAGCAATACACAAAGTGCAATTCCCTTCAAAATCCCAATACAATTCTTTGAAGACCTTGAAAAAATAATTCTCAATTTCATATGGAAAAAAAACAAAACAAAACAACAACAACAAAATCAGGATAGCAAAAACAGTCAAGCACAATGAAAATTGCAGAGAAATGCAAATTGAAGCTGCTATGAGATTCTATCTTATACCCATCAGAAGGGCCAAGATCAAAAACTCAATTGACTGCACATTCTGGCGAGCATGTGAAGAATGTGAAGAAAGGGGAACACTCCTCCATTGATGGTGGGAGTGCCAACTTGCACAACCACTTAGGAAATCCATATATTACTTTCTCAAAAAATTGGGAAAAATTCTACTTCAAGTCTCATCTATACCACTCCTAGGCATATACCCAAAATGCATTTCACCAATCCACAAGGACATTTCTTCATCTATGTTCATAACAGCTTTGTTCACCAGGAACAACCTAGATGTCCCTCAGCTGAGGAATGGATAAAGAAATTGTGGTACATTTACACAGTGGAATATTGCTCAGTCATTAGAAACAAGGACATCATGAAATTTGCAGACAAATGATTGGAACCAGAAAAAGATCATCCTGAGTGTAGTAACACAGACCTAGAAAGACACATGTGGTATTTCCTCACTAAGAAGTGAATATTAGTAATTAAGAACAGGATAACCATGCTACAATCCACAGATCCAAATAAACTAAGTAACAAGGAAGGCTCAAGGGAGAATGCTTGAATCCCTCTAAGTAGTGGAAATAAAATAGACATGAGCAGTGGTCTCTTTTGCCCCCCTCTGGACCCCATTTCCTAGCAGAGCTACCTTGTCTTGCCTCATTGGAAGAGGAGACACTTAGTCCTGATGCAATTTGATGGGCCAGAGTGGGTTGGTACTGGGAAGGATGGGGTATGGAAGATTGATGGGAGGGTAGGAATGTGAGAAGAGGAGGGAGGTTGGCTGTAATTGGAATATAAAATAAACAAATTAATTAAAAAAAGAAATTATAGTTTGTTTTACTCTTACTGTTGGGTAACTGAGCTCTGTCTTGAAACTTCAATTGAAAACAAAATAATTTAGCTTCTTTTGTTTTCTCTGCCTGATAAGAGCAATATTTTAAACAATATTTATTATTGTTTATTTATATAATAATGATACTTATAATGATTATTATTATTTGTGTATACGTGTTATGTGTGTATGTGTGGGCATGTGTACATGTGTACCATGTTTACAATAATATGCACAGAAGATAACTTGGAAATTGGCACCGTCCTTCCACATGGTTTCAGATTTGAACTGAGGTTGTCAGGCTTGCACAACAAGCACTTTTGTACCCTGATCCATGGAGTTAATCTACAAACGACAAATTTTTAATCTATATGTTTCTTGTTTTCTCTGCAGTTTCTCTACTCATGATTGCTTTTGCTTTTATGTTAAGAATTTCTGTATATTTCCAAGAAAATGTTTTAGAAAATGAAGGTTTTTAGAAATATATTCCCAATATGTGAATGATTTATCTGACTCTCGGTAGCAATGCAATATTCAAAATGTGAGACAACTGCCAAATGGTCATTTGACTCTTCTGAACTTTGCTGATTATAAGGAATGTGTGCATATAGAAGAGCTAACTTCTTTCTAGAGGTTCTCTGAAATCTTTTAGCCACAAAAAATTCATCATTTTAACCCATAATTGCTTTTAATAGAAATAACACATTTATTTTAGAGAATTGAGAGAAGATGTAATAAACTAATTGCTACTTTGAAAATGTTCTCTCCTCAAAGAACTCCCAGAACATTTTAGTATTATTTCTCCTTTATTATATGCTCGGTTTTCATGTTAATTTTCACTTTATATCTATGTTCTTTGTTAATCTTCTATCACAGCAATCAATCCTTTCTTTAATGTATTATAAATACCATTTCTCTACCATTATTATAGAGAAGTTAACAATTTTCCTCATTGGATTCTGATATTATTTTATAATTTTGAATAATTTTTATAATACATTTTACTTCAGGAATCATCTTTTGTGTGTTTTATTATGGTCATTACACACACAGACATTAAATTATTGAGTCAACATACTTAGGAATTTTAAATATGTACTTAATATGTCCTACATGTACTCATACACATTTCATGAATAAATTTCACTTCTGCACTCTTCAATGATCACTAAAATTTAATCTGAGGCACAATGTGTTTAGACATGAGGCCTGAGCCAAAGAAGCTAGAATGCTATGATATACTGTTCTGCAAAGGGTACAAATAATGTGTTAATTCATTCCTAAATGTCTGTGATGTTAGATTCTTCAGAAGACACACCTCATGAAACAGTTGAAAATGCTTATGAACTCAACTCTGTAGAATGAGCAGTTTGGGTGTGTAGTTTTTTTTTTTTTCCTAATACTCATAAATGTAGAATGCTGATGGCTAAGGATGTCAAGTGCTATTTCAAGGATGTATTGGCCATTGGTGCTTTGTCACTTAGAAGTTTCATTTCATTTGCCCATTTATCAATTGAAATTTATGACAGTTAATATTTGGAACTTCTTATAGATCATATGCATTAGTCTCCTGTTAGATGTACAGTTAATAAAGATTTTCTTCCATTCTGTTGACTGTCCTGTTTTAGAATGGTCTGTTTTTTGCTGAGCAGAGTGTTTTAATTTCATTCTATCATATCTGTCAATTCTCTGAGCTAATGGAGTTCTTTACAGAAAGCCTTTTATTATTCCTGTGTGAAGGATTTTCCTTGTGGAAAACATGATAATTTTAATTTATTATCCAACAAACCCAGCCAAACTTTCATTCAAATGAAAGTTTTGGATATATGACACCCAAAATACATCACAGTACACTTTCCAATTAAACAATAATGAATCTAGTAAGAAAATGAAAATAAACATTCCAAATTATAAAACAAAGGAAAATCAAAGGTTAGTATTTCAATGTAGGAAAACACTATGGAAGTGATATGTTTGTTTCTCAGCTCTAACTATAGAGAGTTATGTCACGATTGGTGAGTCACAGCATATATTTCTTTGCACATGTTAAAATAAAAAGAAAAGTGGACTATGGAAATGTGTAAACTATAGCTAGACTGTTTTCCCAAAAGAGGAAGCAGGACTTAATACTTGGAATTAGACAACCAACTGGGGCTCATTCCTGGGGAAGAGTGGTCCTCTTTCTATTGGCAGTCTTCAGTTACTGTGCGTAGCAGTGGGACCTTGTGAGATTTTACTTTTCTAATAATGTCTATTGATGTTGCCATTATTCAGGTCTTGTTAAGGCAGACATATTGTTAAGGTGTCATGGCTACACCTTTCCTGTCATTTATTGAAGAATCACAGTTGAGTTCTTGGTTCTATTGCTCTTAAAATATTTCTGCTGACTTTTCATGATATCTAAGCCTTAGGTTCAGGAGTCATGCTGTAAATGTATCTGCTGGGTCTAGTCACAGAATATGTATTTATTCTTTGTATTTTCACTCTTTTTGAAAACGGAGCTATTGAAAGAGAAAACATGACATAGGGTGTGTAGGAAGGTGGGGCCTGGGGCCAATTGTGGAATGAGCTGGGGGAGAGGAAAACATTATATTTAAAAATTAAACAAAATTAGTATATGATGTTAAAAGCTAATTAATTACTTAAAATATATGAAGCTAGAAATAGTCACTAACAGTTTTTGTTTGATTTTTGTATTACATTTATAAGAAGCTTAAGTGAATGAGGTCTGAACTGGGTAGTAGCTATAAATAATGGAAGGAGACTGAAAAGATGTCTATGAGCAGACTTCAGTGTAAGAAAGAACTGTATTTGAGGCTTATTAAAATCCTTCAGCAACTGCAAATATCAACAAAGCATGCTTCATATACACTGTCTTATTGGAAGACTTGGGTAAATGAGGGCTGAATCAAAAGCAATGTTCTGTGTTTGTGATGCAGAACGAGATGAAATCCAAGCTGACAAGCCTAGTGGTACATACATTGAAGAAACACAAGAAACTACAGTGGAGCTGAGATTCAGGGCATCAGGAAATGTGTAAATCACTACTTCTGCTTTCTGACAGCCATCACAGAATGTTCCAACCCACATGGAGTACTCATCCTGACATAATCACATCTCAAGTGACTGAGTGCATTAGGTAACATGTGGGTAATCCGGAAAACCGTAATGAAAACACTTTAGGTAATAAGACACCTGACACATTTCTAAGGAGAACGGTGAAGACAAAGAGGCATGATGTGCAAATTACTGGCATAGATGTAAGCAACAACTTGGGATTCAAATAATTTCAAGAAAGTACACAATACAAAATAAGGGGAGAAGGTATTTCTGCATTTTTCTAATCTTTTTTATTTTTTTATTCTTCTATTCTTGCAGACACTGAATTCTTGAATTTATAAAAATATATATTGAAAATTATTTTTAAAACATGAATAATGAGTATTATAAGAATAAAAAGAACATTAACACCGCAATGACTAGTATAAAAATAAGCTTTTCGTCTAGTCAGAGCTGAGGCACTTGTGAACAATTTCAAGCAAAAGAAAAATTAAGGTGTTCATAGCTAAATTAAAATTTCTGTTTGAATGAACAGTCATCTATTGTGTACAATAGTTTTATTTAATCCTTGGGAGGAGACTGTCATAAAAGATAAAGGGGGCAGTTATTAAAGGACCTTGAAGATTCTCTACTTTCTATTATTTTCCCTATAAAAGGAAAAATATATAATTTGACTTCAAAGTTTTGAAATATATTTTCTCTATTCTGTCAGAAAAGAAGTATCCTTTATTAATTTTTGCTTCATACCTACAACGTCCTGAACTCTGAAAGTTTAGCATTCTTCAACGTGAATACTTACTTTCATTTCCTATATTTATGAAAGAGAGAGAGGGGGGAGGGAGAGGGAGAGGACTAACAATATGGTGATGATGGTGCTTTGTGGATGGAGATGGCTTCTCAACATCCTTTCTTTACAAATTAAGCCCTAATTTGATGATTGGTGAAAAGAGCACGAGAATTAAGCAGCAGCATCTGAATTGAGAACTGTCACATCATGTAACATGGGGTTGGATTTTCTTGTTTGTAGGCTTCAGGCAGAGGCAGAGTTGAGGCACTTTGGGCTCCTGTTTTGAAGGACAATTTGGATGGAAGGAATGCTAGAAGTCATTTATAAGAGTGATATAACCTAGTTCTAGTAAAGTTAAACCTTAAGGGTTTTGAAAATACACCACAATTGTTCCATGCCAGCTCTTCAGTGCAGCCTTCTGCATTGTTTCTTTTCCACTCTAAACACTCTACACTTGCTTAAGAAAATCCTTCACCATCTGATTCTAATTCTGTTTTACTTTTTTATATTACACCGATTAGATAATCCATTAAACAAATGGGAGGAAACAGCCTTAATGACATGTTGCACTTGCATTATGAAGTTAATTGGATTAACCAAATTAGCTCTTGTACATTCAAGTATGCATATTTTTTTAACATTCAAAGCAAGAAATCACCAAGAGAATTCAAATTTCTGCAGTTTCTCTCTTCATAAGAAAGCAGAGGTCAGTCAGACTATACACATCATTAACAAATACAGAGGCTGCATACTAAGGCCAAGCAGTAGACACAGCTGGTGAAAGTATTTACCTCAGAATCCTGCAAACAAGATTTCAATCCCCAGCACGAAGGATGCAAAGGGAAAACCCTTCCTGAAGTTGTTGGACTGACATGACACATGTGCCCTGTGGCATGCACATGCTCAGTATTCCTTCTAAGAAATCTTACACACACTCAGTGTAATGATAGCTTTTACAACATGAATGAGGAAGATTAACTTGAAGAGAATAGAAAAGAAAGAACACTTTTTATATTTATTTTTTCTTTCTTCAAGTTACATCTCAATCACAATCCCCTCCCTACTCCCCCCTCCAGTCCCACCCTCCCACCCTCTTCCCCCTCAACCTCTCATCCTCTTCCCCCATTTTTTTAAGTTTAAGGTATATCTTTTCCCCCCAACAGCTCCCCCTTTCAGTCCAACAAATGGTTCTTTCTCTTACAACAATAAATTCAATACAAAACAACAGAAATAAATAGGCCACAATTATGAGAGTTATATGGCTTAGCATACATTCCCAATGTCCAGTCCATATGTATTTGGCACCTGACTTTAACATTCTACTAACAATCTCCATGAGTTTAAAGTTCTATATCTAATACTTTTTAAAATGACATAGCCTTACAATCCATTCTCACTTAGAGAGCAGCCAAACACCTGCATCTAAATTATCCAGCATGTCCTGTTCTGCTTGGAGGCCCATAGCATTCTCAGAAATCACCAGGTCAGGGTAAAAATCTGAGATTCATAGGTTTATGCAAGTGAAAGAAGAAAGCCTTGCTTCAGAGTAACACCCTTTTCAGGAAATCGTGAACATTGCTCAGAGGAGGCTTTAATTCAAATTACTAACAATGTCTGCTCCATCTTCCGTTTCCCAGTCTAAGTTAATGTAGAAATTTTAACTCCGTGAAGAAAAGTAGCAAGTTGGGTTTGCATGATTAACCATTTTAGCATTGCAAAGCCCACTTTGCTTGGGATGGAAGTTTACTAAGGCATGACAATTATTGGTTACATTAAGGATATTCTAAAATATTAAGCCTGACTGAAAACTTCCTGTTGTATATTTCATCAATTTAACATTTACACAAAAACTGATTTTAGTGGTATTCATTCTAGTTTTCTAGCAAGTAGCAAACTTTCAATGTCTTTGAGGTTACAGATCCTGATTCAAAGCAATGGTTTCGTGGTGCCCATCACTGGTTACAACAGCTTAGATATCCTTGTGCCCAGCACTTTTGCCTTAAAGTTACTATGTTCATTCAAATTAAAAAATAGTTTCAATGGGTCAGGGAAACATTTCATCTTTATCCAGCAATGGGCATAAAATAATATTGAGATTTAGAGGTAATACTTTATAGTAATTTGGCTGAAAATTCAAAAGTGAAAATGTCAGTTTGAGGCACTAATCATCAACAAAAGACATAGGAATTCAGAATTAATGAAGTACATATCTCTAGAAGTAATTTACTTTCTCTCACATACCTACCACTTAGTATGTTCAGATATCGTCTTTCACAATTATATTTGAATAACACAATGCAAAATTTTTATTTGTCTGTTTTCCATTGTTGCAACTATCTGAGTCTGGCTAACATAATGGAAAGAAGCTTAGCTCACAGTGTTGGGGAATCAAAGGCATGGAGTGAGCATTGGGCCGTGTGAGGAACCATGGAATGGCTGTAGGAGCATAGAAAATGAGGAAATGCCAGGAGTGAAACAGCCAGCATGGGTGGAGATGGGGTGGGGTGGGGCTGGCTTCTCAAATAAATGCCTCTTTCCTGAGAATGAAGAGGAGCGCTACTAAAACTACATTCCTTATAAGTGCAACACCTTTCGTGACCTTGAACTACTCACTCAGTCCTTCCACTTACAGGTGGCTTCATCTCAGCATGACACAGCTGCTAACAAGGTAAACCTTTGGACAACAGACAGCATCCAACCACAAAAATGCTCTAAAACCATCATTTGATCTTAGTCAATTATAACATTTTTACTTAAAATTTACTATTTATTATAAATTTCTTTTACCATTATTTATAATACAAATATGTATATCCATTAGCATAATATTACAAAGCTTAGAAAAGCATAATATTAGATTCTAGCTAGCATTGCTTGGAGTTATTCTACTTGTACATTTATAGTATAGATGCAATATTCTATGACGTGTAACCTGATAATTGATCTTAAATCTTTGAATTCAGTTGGAGTTCAGCACTCAAACTATACAATGTGTAATCTTTAACTCCGTGTGTCCTCTTTCTACCATTCTTTCCCCAAGCTCTGCCCTAAGAAGCTGACCTCCATATGTAGTAGGAATGGGCATCCTGCTTACTGTTTTCAGTAGAAAGTTTGCCAACAGCAAGGCAGGCAGGTCAGAATATAAACAAGGCAAAGTTGTGCTTCTCTATATAGGGGAGCACGCGACTCAATCATCTACATATGTATGCTTCATGTACACACCAGAGAAGCCCTCATCTCCCTAAGTGACTTCCTAATTGTGTTTTTAGCTTGCTTTTTCAGAGTGTGAGAGGTAGCTTTCAAAAAATATAAACATACCTATATTTACACACACTTGATTCCAAGTGGCTGTGATGTAAACAGTACAAGCTTGTTAGTTGTTTCATTCACAGCTGAAATCACTAACAGGGCTTGTGAGGGGACTCTTTGTGTCACTAGCAGGTTCTGAATAAAACTTGACCCACTTTCAGCATCACTATTACTGTATATACAGGGAATATGTAACAAGTCTTTGTGGGCCACCACATTCTGGCATATGGTGACTTCACCCTCTTTGTACAGACTCAGTAAAGGGTCAGCATCTATCTCTGATAAACATGTATCTTGATTTCCTTTCCCTTTCCCCTCACTTCATAAGTTCAATTCATTTGTATTGTGTGGAAGAATGTAGCCTATTGTAGCACTAACAAAGCGTGCACGTCCTCAGCAGAATAGCTTAGTATATGCACACTTGACAGCTGGAAGCCACATGCTTTGCATCTGAGCTTGTAGTCAGGCACAGTCAGCATTAGAGCTTGATGTGCTTTCAGAACTAAATGAAGCCAACACAGTTAAATTCATGCTACAACGTTTTATTTTTTAATATGAATTTTAGTTAGATCATTAGGATACAAACACAAATATAGAGTTCTTGATAGAGGGTCGTTTTCTAATTCAATTCTACTTTTATGCGTTGAAGGTGATAATTGTTAGGTCTGCCTGAGTTCCAGGTTCTCCCACAATGCCTCAGCTTCTACCTGTTAATGGGGCATGCCCCACCCCCAGAAGCCTCTACCCATATAACCCAGAGATCATGGGGGCTCACTCTCCCTTCCTCTCCCCCTCCGTCTCCTCCTCCATCCCCATCTATCTCTCTCTGTATTTGCATGCTAATTCTCTTTCCCTTGGCTATTGAATAAACCTGCTTTTATATAACTTAATTTGGCCTGCATTGGATCATTTCGCACAGTGCAGGAATTTTTAAAAGCATCAATATATATCAATTTAATGTAACATTTTGATACATGTGTCTTATGCATATGGGTATTCATGAAAATACACAGGATTGTGTTGAAGAGTATTTTAGTAGTAGGAAGTTATAACCAGTTTTTTTTTTTTTTTTTTTTTTTTTACTTATGATGGTTCTTAGCAATCTGGACAAGAATTTATGTTGATCTACCCATTTTTCAATTAGAAGAATATTACAGTCAAACCCTGTGAAGATTTTCTAGTCATTCTCTTGATAATAGATATGTAGAAATCTTTTAGGATTTGCTACTAAAAGTTGTTCAGTGGATGCTCTAGCTTCTGTTCTGTGTAGTTGTAGATGCTTACATCAGTTGAATTAGTAAATTTCATACTACGATGATAAGTTCAAAGCTTGCAAATTTCTCTCAGAGAGGTGGTTTTAATTTACTTTCTCATAAAGCAATCTTTAAATTGTCACGTTTTAATTGGTGAAAGGACAGTATTTCATTTTTGTTTTAATCTTTTGCTCCAGCGTCTGGTGATAGTTGTCAGGACATAATGCTAGGATTGAAAGTCTCCACCAGACTCTTTTTACAGACACTGAAAGATATACAACAGAGACACTGCCTGGGAGTCCCCAGCTAACAGATTCTCTCTCCAGTGCCAGGATCTCTCATCTGGGCAGTGAGCTAACATCAAAGCAGGTACTGGAAGGCACTCCCACCTGCCTCCTCCTCCTTGGGTATCAGAAAGCTCACTACAGACTTTTGCTGTGAGACTTTCCTCATGCTCAGAAAGCTGTAAGAAAAAACCCTACTTCTATCAACAAAGACTCTGATACCTCTTTTTCTCGCTCTGTCATGCTGTTATTCTCTAGTGCTGGAGTCTGTAATTTTGGGAGGCCCCACTAAAGACTGGAGCCTCTGACCTCTCTGTCTGTCCATGGATTAATAATTGTTTTTGTTTGTTTGTTTGTTTGTTTGTGTTTTTGTTTTTTTTGAGGTCAGGTTTCTCTGTCCTTGATTTGCTTTGTAGACCAGGCTGGCCTCGAACTCACAAAGATCTGCCTGCCTCTGCCTCCTGAGTGCTGGGATTAAAGGCATGTGCCACCATGCCTAGGTGGATTAATAAATTTTTAAATAAACTCCTTACTTCATAGTAATCCATTTCATTTTCCTCTTGAACATCCCAATCCAAAACCTATAACATTGACATAACTTTATGTTAAAATTGGCTGTTTGTGTTTTTTCTTCTTACTATATTTGCCAAAGTAATTAATACATTTTAATAAATTTATTTAAAGTAATTAAATAATTTGAATACTTAGCACATATATTTTGACACACACACACATGCACACACACACACACCAATAACATTCTATTGGTTTTGAAATTTACTTTCAAATTTTTGAATTATTTATGGTGAAACCCATTTTACTTACATACATTAATAATTGCTGTTCATAGGGCTGGGGAGATGACTAAGCAGATAAAAGTGTTTGCTGACCTTGAAGAGGACCTGAATTCTGTTCCCAATATGCAAGTCAACAACTCATAACTTCCTGTATCTACAGATCAGACACTCTCTTCTGGTGTTTGTGGGCACCCACACCAACACTCACATATTCCTCCTGCATGTGGCACACATACACATCTATTTCTAAAAAAATAAAGAAATAGCTTTTCATTATGATATTTTCTCTCTCTTTAACAACAACCTTTGGTTTTTCAACACCTCAGCATGATGTTTTAATATAGAATATACATGTGTACGCTTTCTGCACATTATTCCATTACAGAAGTTTTCCCCACTTTTCCTTACTTTTAACTCCAGTAGCATGAGCATCAGCCTACCTCATACTGTTACATGAATTTACTAGCTTTCTTCATTCCTTACCATCCTTTTCTATTCTTTCACTGGATTTCATTAACTTTGTTTCCTTATTGTTTTCTGAGTTTCTTTGAGATAATTTTTCTAACTTCTATAATGGGCACATGTAAGTGTCCATTTCTTTGTCCATTATTGGAAAGCTATATAACCTCTTGGTGTGATTTCCTTTGGCATTGTCTTTCCTGGTGCTTTTGTTTCTGCCTACACATTGGGAGGAACATCCTCTTTGCCACACTGGATGAGTCTCAGTGTGAAAAACAGCCCCTGCAGATAAGCGGGAGGGTTATGCAATTCTCTCTGTGCAAAGAATGCCATGCTGTAATGTCAGTGCCATAATGCCCATTAGCTCAGATCAGTCTTTGTGAAGACTGCAGGGATCATACAGGTCCAAATTGTGGCCATTCCCATCAGTGCTGAAATTTTCACAGTGGAAGCTTTGGTTCTTTATATCTTCTTTTTTCATGAAAGGAGTCAGAATCAAAGACATTTGGTTCAGCACTAGGTCTCACTTGTAGTTGCAAGAGTAATGTGCCAAAGATTTGGAGCATAAGTATACAAGGCTCCAAAATTTGGAAAAATGGAGGCTCTGGCGTCTTGGGAACATGAGGCACAAATTAGTATGGTCATCACGTGAAGGGCATAGATATCTGTGGATCTTCTAGGTAGTTGAGGTCTTACGTACTGGAGCTACTGTCTGCAGCATGAGTACCTGACAGGGTATGGTGCCTGAGGAGTCCAGCTGTAGAGTAGCTTGCTGTGGTGGTGAGGTAATAAAAGTCATGAACTCCAGATGAGTGGATACAAAGTTACAGTGAGTGGTTGGGGGAGACGTAGAATGATCAGGTCCCCAGGAACACAGACATGTAAGGGGAGCCTTGGCAATTCCAGTCTTTCAGGTGTGAGTATTTAGTGTGTTTTCTTAGAACCAGGTTATGGCTCAGTTACAAGAATAAAAAGTACAAGGACTAGTTTGGGAAAATTAAGGAGTACAACTCAAATACTTAAGTGCATGATTTGACTGAGTGTGAGATTGGTTGCCAGTATAAGAAAATAAGTGTCAGTTTCTTTGAAAGTATCAAACCAAGTGTTAATTTTTTTTTTTATTATTTACCATTTGACAGACTTCTGGTTTGCTCCATGCATCTTCAATTTGTCTATAACATACAATGGATGAAGATAAATGGATGAGAGTAGAGAAAATCATAGTGAAAATAACATAATGAAAAATAATATATTAAATATTGGTTTTAAGCATCAAGTTACCAAATAGTTTACACCATCACTATAAAAGTTAATATTAGAGTAATTAATGGAGTATGCTAATTACAAATGAATAAATTTCACTTTTTACTTCACATTGCAATATGATGTACTAAAAATAAATAACTATATATAACTATATATTCATGCATTGGAGATTTTTCTTACCTATTTTGATGTAATTGCATGTAGGTAACTATAATAATTTGAGATGTATTGAAAAGTGCAGTTCCAACATGTTGGGCAGGCAATATTAAGACAATCAGTCTTAACTAAAAGAAATATTCAGCATCCTAAAATTCATTCTAATAAAACTTCAGAATTATAGAAAAAAATCACAGAATTTTTTTTAGAAAATAAAGAGGTATTTTATGTTCAACTTTTAAAAAATTCTCACAACTTTCTTATTCCTTCAAAATATCAAGTATACTTGTTTTTATAAACCATTGTAATAAAGAAAGTTATTATTGAAGTCAGAGCTATTATAGATATTTTACCCTAGATATTTAAACTCTTTCTATGGGTTTCTCCTTTAGTAGTGATAAAAAGCACTCATTTCTCATTACAGTGTGCAAAGCTTTTATAAATGTCCTAGACTATTGTTGGCCAGGGACCATTAGGATGCTGATAATGGTGAAAATGTAACTTTGGTATTGAATTCCATTACTTAAGGCTTTTTGCTTTCCTTCAACGTGCTGAATACAGAAACTTGTTAGTACAATAATTACAAACATTTCCTTGAAGACATTTTATCTGTCCATGTTTCAAAGAGGCTGGGCAATTAGAATCAGACTATACAATGCTTGTTCCTTTGATTCTGTGTTGAGTATTAAATTTTAAAGCAACTTTTATTAAACCCATTGAAAGAATTTTTCTGCTACCAATTCATTTTTATTTTGACTTGGTAATGAATGCTCATATTCTTAATATGAACCTGAAGCAGACTACCTGATTACACAGCAAGAATAGGAATAATAGTCTACTATTGCATGGAGCAGGTTAAGAATAAGTCACCACTTGTTTTAAGCAGGTAATTATCATTTTAATAAAGTATATTAGTCTTTATTATTAAATGTATTGAAAGTATTAAACAATTTCTTAAAGCATGTTCTGCATTGCTTTCTATGTTGCTGTGCCAAATATTTTTACATGACCAAAGTAATTAGAGGGTTTTGGTTATATTATTACCATATATTAAAAGTTTTGTCAGATTTTATAACTTCTCTAGCCAAGTAAACTACATCACCTAAGCATGGTTCAGACTTTCTGGATGGATGGATATATATATATATATATATATATATAGTCAAAATATTCTTCTAAGTGAACATGGACAGGAAAATAATGCTGAAAAGTGACAGCACAGGTGACCAACATTACTGAACACTGATTTCTGTATTATGGTAAGGACTGCTACCAAAGGACTGGTCTATGTAGGAAGAATTAAATTTACAATTAGCGATAGACGCTTAAGACTCATTTTGCCAGTGCCAAGCCATGGAGACAGGTGAATTTCACACTTCCCTGAGTCCAGCCTTTGACCTGAAGGTTCAAATGTTCAGTCAGTCACACACATTGACAGCCATAATTCTAGGTACAGTATTCTGCATGATATTCAGGTGAAGGAGGAGGGGCAGAGAGCTATGAACTACTATCACACCTTGAACCCAGAGGAAGAGATGAAAGCACACTGGAAATTTTAAGTATTTTTTTGCCTACCTTACCTTTTGTGTGTGTGTGTGTGTGTGTGTGTGTGTGTGTGTGTGTGTGTGTGTCTGATTTGTTTTGTGTTTTGCTCTTCCAAGATATGGTCCTTCTCAGGGCTGAGTTCCCATGTTTGAGTACATAATGTCTGATTCTTCCTGTCAGGTGTAGAGCAGTCAGCATCTCAGAGACAATTACTACCTTAGTCATTTCTAAAAAGACTGCCTCATCAGTAAAGCCATGATCTATAAACACTAGAAAACAGTCTTAATAGCCATGTTTTGGGGTTTGAATGAGGGAGTTTAGCAAAAATATTGAAAACAAATAAAATTAAATAGTAGGTAAGTGACAGAGAGACAATGCAGATTAGTGGCAATAAATCATCAGATCAGGGCATTTATAAAGGTCCATCAGAAATCACCTAGGAAAGTTGAATTAAGGGAGCAAACAGAAGATGCATCACCATACTGGGGACTTACGACTGGCTGACAGAAATCAACTGGGGAAGCCAGCTAGAGTTCCAAATAGATTGAGAGTTTCCAGGTAAAACAAATGTCCCCTTTCAAGAAGCTCCCAGTAAAAGGCAAACGATAGCAGCAGATGACATAACTAAATCAAAGGCTCACACCATCCAGGTGGTCATCTGAAGCTCCATTGAGCTAGCTGTCCATGTAATTGCATCATGGGATAAATCACAGGTACGTCTATAAAAATAATTTACTTCTGTTGTTCTCAGTGATGGAAGATTTTTCTTTTTCCCCACTCTTGGACTTCTGCTGTTTTATTCTCTCACTACCATAGAATTGGAGGGTAGGAGTGACCATCCCAGGGCAAGTGGTCTTAAAGAACACCTTGAGAATATCTGGCACAGATTTGAAGTGTGAAGAAGATCCAAGCCTTGTCTTTAGGGCCATTTTATTGACGAGCTTCACTGAAAGGTGATAATTTACCAACACAATTTACATTAGAGCACTTCTTTGCCAGTTTTGTTGCTGGGACTTAAAGGCTGGGGAATTCAAAGTGAACTGTGTGGGAAGAAGGATTGGGGAGGGCAATCATCAAGCTGCGCTTTGAGGCAGGGTGTGGAGTATAGCTGTGTCTTGATGGAGCTTGTTCCATTTTACTTGGTTCTCTCCAAAAGGAGTTTCAAACAGGAGGAGAAGTCGGGTAACAAGAGGAATAGATTTCTGCAACCAGTAGCAAGGACTCATTAGGAGCAGACAGACTTGGATAAAATAAATTATTAGATATTTGAGCTGACTAGAACAGGGCAGACTGATATTAAAGAAAAGTTATACAGAGAATAAAATGCACATTTTGCGAATTCTATGAGACCATTAAATTAGTTCTTACATATGATCCTGAAAGTACATACAGCTATATCTATAAAAAAGTAGAAATCTAGATGCTATGTATATACAATATACATATTAATTATAGAAAGCTTCAACCATCTAGAGTAGCAATAATTATGGAAGGCTTTTATTTTTGTTTGTACAGTTTTATGTCTTCCACATTCTCTTAAAAATAAATATATTTAAAATATAGGAGGATTAGATAATGGTTAAAACATTTGAAAATATAGTCTATATCTATTCTAATTAATAGTTGTTTATCCCATACATCTTGCACTGCCATATTGTTTTCCATGCCTGTGACTAACTTTGTCTTTACAGAACTCCTGTTTCCACTAATTCAATATTCCCCATCTATTCTCACTAATTCAATTAGTCCTCATAATGGCATTTATTTTGAAAGTATTTGTATGCTTCACCGGATACTAGTGGACCACTGCTTATTTTAGTTTTATGGCTTTCTGGAGGCTATGTAAACTAGTAACTAGGTTTATCTTTTTGTATTGAAGAAACCAAACTAGGAGATAGAGAAGAAAAAAAAAAAGAGAAAGAGACTAATGATGTGGACCCACTACTAGATAAGCCCACATCACTGGGCCTTTTGCTGTCAATGAGAGTGTTTCACCACACTAAATAAATATAACAATTTGTGCTAGTTTAACTTAACCTGCTTGAACTTGGTAAGACAAAACAGTTTCTCATGACACAAAGAGAAGAGAGCTAGAGAGGGGAGTCTAAGGGCATGGTTTCCTCTATCTCTAGTTTCCACTCCACAAATATGAAGAATAACAGCTCACAGTTTTGAAGTTGCTGTGGAACCCAGGAGAGGAGTTCTGAAGAGCAATTGATAATGGAAGCCCTACTTCCACCATGTGTGGAAGCATTCCTTCAGGTATGTCTACCAACACATGATCAGAAAGGAAACCAATAGCTGCCATCTGATCACTAAGCTCAAGTGGATAGGTTTGTGTGCTATCCTAGAGACTTGATCACTTTCGCATCAGCTTATCAATTCCTGACTAATTTCCTCTTCAAGAAATGAATAAATCTGGTGTACACAGTAATACACACACACACACACACACACACACACACACACACACACACACACACACACACACTTCAATCCACAGTGTTAATCCACAGTGGGTGAAGGTGCTTCCCCCGCAAACACTATCTAACCAAAGCCCAGGCAAGGGACACTTCCTTGAGTTCTTGGTAAGAAGAATCCAAGCAGTCGTCAAAATAATATAAATTATTGCCATTGCCCTTGGTTGCCTTGAAAAGCCCAAAAGGTAAGATCTAAATATTGAAGACATCACAAACTTTAAATGCACAAATTGGAAGAATCAATTTGGTAATGACCCAAAGTCTCATCCTCCCCTAAGGCCCAGTTCTCATAGTATCAGAAGGTGTTATGCAAGCTACTAAGGAATCTTACCCAGATCTAAATAATCTTATCCAGATATAAAACCTTCAATGACCAGTTCAGTAATACATCCTCAATAGTGCAACAGTAGCATTTTATATCTTTAAATGAATAAGAAGTGTCTAATAGGACTTCAGGTTCACTCAATAGGAACTCATGATTAGTACTGCAAACCTAGCCAAGGACCCACAGTTGGACAGACCACAGACTCTAGAGGAGAAGATACTATTTCCATTTCCCAAAACAATACAGATTCTTAATATGTTCTAAATGTTTGTCCTGTATATAACTCTAGCTTTCACCTTTCATTCTAGAAGCTTCTTTTTTAGGGAGACACAGGATTCTATAGAGATTCAAACTGGTGAAAATGCAAAAGGATAAGTTACCATTGGTTGCTCAGTCAGCTCCAACATCTACAAGACATACCCTATATCTAAGGTTCACTGAGCAACCCAGAAAAGTGGGACAAAGATTGTATGAAGAAGAGGACCAAAACATCTGCTGTAAGATAGTGTCTTCTATACATAGCGGGATTGGTGCATACATGAAAGGCTAGCAATATGGTTGCATAGACTAGACATGAACAAGGAAAAAACCAGTCCACATGCCAATGTGGATGGGGGAAATCTTACAAGGTTCCACCCTTAAACAACTACCACATGCAGGCAATGGCTGCTGGGATTGGGAGAACCAGTTTTCTCCTGAGATGATCTACTACTGACAGGTTATCAATCCTCAGTGCTCAGCTCTAAATGCATGTGCACATGAGCAACAGAAGCTGGACTCATTGTTGTATATATGTTGTAGCAATTATAAACATAGAAAGAGGAAGATGAGAAGTGCAGGATGTGGGAGAAGTTTATGGGGGAAGAGAAAGAGGTGGAAAATGTAAATATAATGTACTTGTATATGTGATTCTAACAGAAGTAAATATACACTTAAATAGAAGAGCATACAAGGTAACCTGGGTGGGGATGTGGGTCGTGGAGCTGGTAGTATTAAGGAGGAGGTAGTGACTAGTGCATAGGATAAGAATACATTTCATGAAATTCCCCAAAATTTAATAAAATACTATATTAGAAAAGAAAAATAAAACAATGGAAGGCAACATAGCACCCTGGAGCTGGTTTATAATTTGAAATCAGATACTCTTGATTTCTCTTGTGGAAACTGACTTCAAGAAAATTATCTACTTTTATGTACCAAGTTTTCATACCTTTGTGTAGTTCTGGAATTTGCACTTTGGGAGAGTAAAGTTCTCAACATTTTTTGTTCTGTAATATCATATAAAGGATATCACTAAGTATATGATGTTTTTATGAATGCATTTAGAAACATAAGAAAGACAATTACAGAATTGTTGTATAGACATACCTGAATCATTATAAACATTCAAACAAGGTTGAATGAAGGGAAATTTATAGGAATTGTATTAGGAGAAAATGTAAAATATATTCATGTATAATATAAAATGTAAATAATGTAGTTATTCTATTATTTTCAAACTTGGTGTATTTATTTTTCTTAATGCAAACTGTGACAATGACTAAAAACCTTCTCACTCATTCTCATTTATGTATTCTTATAACTTTCACACTTACAGTTTCTTCCTTCTTCACACAACTTTGCTCAATAGTGTCTACTTCTTGGAATGCACCCAGGAAATCAATTCTTGAATTAAGACAGATTTGCTTGTTTAAATTTGTTTTCTTTCACAATGCTTTTGGCATATGCAAAGCTGTCTTTTTTCATTTTTGGGTGGGACTTTCAAAGTGCGGTCCAACCAAGTTTAGTAGTAGATTAATTCTTCCTGCCAGGCATAAAAATTGTCTTAATCTTAAACACAAATTGCATGATTAAAATGGTGCATGTGCATATGTATTTACATGCTCCTAAGCAACCTGTTGTCATTTTTATTTGACTAGGTATGGAGACAAAGACTGACAATTAAATTTAAGTGGTAGAGGTTGGAGGATGTTTCTCTATTGAGGTGAAGCATTTCAGATAGGAATGGAGTGTCAACACAATCTTATAAAACCACTAAATTATGATGGTCATTATCTCACAATTATCAAGTAAACCAAGCAACAGAAGCATAAAGGAAAGAAGTATGTTAGGAATATCTAGAATTTGCAAAGCATAAGTTAGTTATAGGCAGTATAAGTATGCAGAAATTGGAAAGAAACTGTGGAGTAACTGAGGCTCTCACTTGCATATCTGAGCTTCATCCGCAGTCAATATAGGATAATAGGAAAACCCAAGCTTTACAAAGGAAGTCACTCTATTTCCAGTGCAACGAATGCATTTCTGAAAAAGAATGAATGATCAGAAGAAGTAATCCAAGTCCACAAAATGTTGATTTGGGCTATTTCCAAGTTGTGCATACTGCATTTTTAATTGGAATCCAAGATCTGAGAGGGAAACTTCATGCTTTATGGAAGAACTAAAGCTTAGGGTACATTTTGAAAATGTTTATATATATGATAAAAACATTGTTTCATACATATACATTTAATAACTAAGTCTGACAATTCAAGTGTGGATTTCTTATGTGTATTTTGAGGATTTGGAGAAGGTAATGGATATAAAACACAGATGAGGGATTGGAAAGGTGGGCCATGAGTAAGAGCACCAGCTATCCTGCAGAAGATCCATGTTTGGTTGCCAGCACCTACATGGAGTTTCACAAGTAGCAGGAGCTCTAGCTCCAGGGGATCCAAATCTTTCTCTAGGCTGAGCAAGCAGCAGCTACACACTTGGTTCCCTGACATACAGACAATCATTTAAGTGCATAAAATAATAATTAAATATTAAAAAGTCATGGAGGCTCTTAAGTCTAAAAGCCTGCAGTAACCCAAGGCTGAGCTCTATAAAAAATCTGAAGAAGTTGAAGTATCGAGAAAAAAAAAAAAAAAAAAAAAAGCTTTGTTGTCAATAAACATCAAATTCTAAGGAGGAAAAGATAGCGTTAACAAATCTGTGTGAAGGACTGAATCAACTAGGCTGAGCATAGGGAACTGAGAATTATTTAGCCATTTTGAAATGTATTTGAATGTATTCCCCAAAATAACACACTCAGGAAACACCCTGCTGATTCTCACCTAGCTCTGAGGTTCTTTTTCAAATTTACAGCTCTATAAGGCTTATTGCCAGAGTCTAATTAGTATAACATAGAAATAAATATAAAAGCAGTAATTTGTGAATTAAAAAACTAAAAAGGAGGGGGATTCATATAAAATCTACTAACGAGGAATCATGAAAGAAGGCAAATAATTTTGAAAATGTCACATTTAAGTTAGAAAAGTGAGAAAACAGAAAAAAGGTATAATTTTAAATATAGGAGATATAACTTGTCAGATAAGTATATATAAAATCTTTAATGAATTTGAAATCTTCCACTAAATCATTTGTGAAAATTGCAGTGATTAAAAGTGGAAAATGCTGAAATACAGAAACAAAGTGCTAAAAGTAAATGAAGAACACGTAGGAAATATATGTAAACTTCTACCCAAAACTTGGAATTGAATTGGTAAATTAGAGAGGTTTCAGAATGACTCCTTAGTCCAGATGTCCTCAGGGTCAAAGTCCTTCAGCTGTCTAAAGTAAAATTTATATTAATTCTTCACAACTTCTTCTCAAAAAAGGATGAATGTGAAATACTTCTTAACTTATATGGTGATGTGATATCATCTACTTTGATAAAATCTAAAATCTAAGGAATCAGAGAGAGAGAGAGAATAAGAATGTATCAACATATTTTAATAATATTAATGTACATATCTTCAAAAGAATATTAGAATGTAAACTTCAGCCACATAGAATTATGCATGTAAGCAAGTGCAATTAATCTTAGAGGTAGAAAATAAATTGGACATCAGAAAATTAATTTCTGTATTAAGTGAATATAGTGGTGCTTTGAGTATATCTTTATTTTTCTATATTTTTACACACATTCGTTGCCACTGTTAATGCTTTTACATCTAGGGTCTTATAGACCCTGAACTATTGTTATTGAGATTGGTTAGTTCCGGATATAGTGGGTGGATTGCCTGTAAATATTTACATTTTTAGTAAATATTTACAGCCAATTCATAATCCTCACAATCCTCACAACCACTTCCTTCATTGGGTGTAGAGAAATTTTAATTCAGAACATGGCTGGTCTGGCAAGATATCATATCCAAAGACCTTCTATGTCTGTGATCCAGCTGGAATACAGACACAGTATTAATCCCTGGAGACAGAAGCAAATAGATCTCAGAGTTCAAGGCTAGCCTGATATAGAGTAAGTTTCAGGTAAAGAAAAATTTAAGTCCAGGTCTAGTGGTGCATGTCTTTAATGTGAGAACTCAGGAGACAGCGGCATGCAGATCTTTGAGTTGTAGTTAGTTCAGCTGAGTCAGGGAGTTGAGAGGTGGTTGAAGTCAGAGAGAGAGAGAGAGAGACAGAGGAGCCAGTTTTACCAGGAGAGTTTTATAGACACTAGTTTAAGGGAGAACAAACTAGACACAAGTGAAGACAAAAATGAACAAGAGAATGAAAAGGAGCCAGAAGTTTAGAAATTATTGCCAAAGTTAGTTTGAGGCCTAGAAAAACAATTCGGAGAAGCTGAGAGAAGCCAGTTTGAATCAGTCAGCTTAGAGCAGAGTTTGAGACAGAACAACTGAGTTGAACCAGCCAGCCAGAGTTAAGAAAGAGCAAGAAAGGGTGAACATTCAGCAATAAGTCCCAGAAACTGAAAGCATTCTAAGTCTAAATAAGATTGTATGAAAGCTAGAAGTTTCCAGGTTGGCAGACTGAGGCAGTAAGCCTTTGAGACAACTTAAATCAGGCAAATAAAAGTTATTGCTACTAGCGCAAAATGTCTCACTAACAGGTAACAAAATCCATGTTCTTGTTCCTTTCAGTCTGTTGGTTGTAGGATAGTTATCCTGTACTATATGGCTAAAATCCAGTTATAAGTGAATAGATGCCATGTGCATCTTTCTGGGTTTGGCTTAGCTCACTCAGGAAGAGCTTTTCTAGTTCCATCCATTTGGAAGCAATTTGCATGATTTCCTTCTTTCTGATAAACTGAGTGTGTATTCCAATGTGTAAATGTACCACAGATTTTTTTTATATGTTCTTCAGTTGAGGGATATCTGGATTGTTTCCAGTTTCTAGCTATTACAAATAAAACTGCTATGAACATAGTTGAGGATGTGTCCTAGCCCTCATATGACTGCTGAACTGAGGGGGGCTGATATGTAGGGGCAGCCCATGCTGGAGGGTTAGGATAGGTGAGAGATGAGAGAGAGGGTGGGAGGGTGGGACCAAGAGGGTTGGAGGAAGTGGACTGTGATGGAGATGTAACTTGAACTAACAAGTAAACATAAAGTAATTATTGCTACAGTTGGGCTCTTATACATACAGGCCTGTGAAATGATTTTTAAAAATTATTTAAAATTTCTTTTTAAAAATTGTATGTATGCATGTGTGTGTGTGTGTGTGTGTGTGTGTGTGTGTGTGTGTGTGTGTGTATTTCATGGAACACAAATAGAGGGCAGAGAGAACGTATTTATGTAATCAGTTCTCACCTTCCACTTTCATGTGTCCCAGAACAAAACCAGGGAACAAGTTCAGGTTGTTAATTGTTGGCTTCCTGTGTTAAGTGTCTGTATATGCTGAGTCATTTTATTAGCTCTTGCCTGTTATTAAAATGAAGTTTGTTTGCTTTTTAAAAAGATAGAGAAAGAAAGGTTGTGGAGTTGGGTGGGTGGTAGATGGGAAATATCTGTGAGGAGTTGGGGAAGGGAAAATTATGATCACAATATATTGTATGGAAAAGTTTTATTCAATAAATGTGAAGTGTGGGGGTGTCCTTTGGCTTGCTTTACCAGCTGATCCCTCATCCTGATGAATTTAAGAACGTGCCTGTGTGTTGCTGCGTGCCACACTCCTTCTAGAGAACACTAAGTAGACTCATGCTTTATGACAGCTGTTCCCGTGCCTTACTACAGACACAGAACAAGACAGTAACAACACTCAGCTACTCACGATAGACCAAAGCCAGGCAATCATTCAATAAGGACAAAAGTATTATTTCATAAAATCCAAATGTCCTTGTTATGAGAATACCCAATAAATTAGAAACAGAAGGGGGATGTTTTCAGCCTTATAGAGGCTGCCTATGAATGACATAGATCTAGTGTGATACTTCATGTTGAAATATGAACATCTTTCTGTGAGGATAAGAAAATGTGAAGGATGTCCACTATCGCCTTTTCTACTCAGCATGGTAAAGTGGTTCTAGACATGGTAACATTTGAGAAAAAGAGTAAAAGGTATTGAAATTACAAAATAAAGGTACCTTTAATTGGAGATGCCATAGCATCTAAACAGCCATTAAAAACAGAGAGTGAGTTCACCATCTGTAAAATGAAAGATGAATATACAAAAGTTTTACTTTTATGAACATGCATATTAATTTCCTGTTGTAACAGGAAGAACACAAATTTTGTGGCTCAATATTTACTGTTATTTGGTTTGTGATGTGCTTCAGTGTTTGCCTACCTTGTCTAAAATGTGAGAGCTTTGGTTTGATGCTTAGCACCACAAACTACTACTATGACTACAATTACAACTACAGCTAAGAATATAATTATTTCTGCTACTGCTAATACTACTACTACTGTGTATAATTACCTTCTTAGCTCTGAGGATGAGTAGTGTGGTGTGAGTCTCTATGGGCTGAATTATAAATGAATCAAGCTTGAGTTTCCTTTGAAGGGTTGTTTGTTGACTCTCCCTTCCTATGGCCTCCCATGCTCTTTGGATGATAGCTCCTCTTGTGAATCATTTCAGCTTCTGCTTCCATCAGCCTCACTTCTTTTCCTCACTCTGTGAACTTGGAGAAAATTGGGGAAGGTATTAATTGGCATACAACACTATGTTTTTTTGAGTGTTGGATATGTTGGCAGAACATGTTGAGAATATCAAAACTCTTGAAGGCGGGCTTAGGAGTTGAAAATTTTGGTTGTGGCTCTCTTTCTCTCTCTCTCTTTAATTTAAACCTACTAAGGTCTAGAGCTGCACTTCAGTGACAAGCAAGAGCAGACTTGTTATGATTGTGAAGTGAGACCTGAACATCAGGACGAATGAGTTGACTTTCCAAATGCCTAAGTATAATCCTTGATAGAGAGACACTGAGGGAATTGTGAGGGCAGTGAATTTGGAGGGTAGTAAGACAAACACGTCTCCATGATACAGACCTCCACGTTGGTTGTAACTCCCAGCCATGTCAAGGATGCTGATAGGTACTGAGTCTTCATAATGTTGTATGCAATAATACAGGTGGAGTAATTGACATGCCCACAGAGTGGCCTGTGTTAAAATCTGAACAAGACACAACATATCCACAAATGAACACTATATCCTAAAGGATATTGAAGTGAAGAGATTGAGAGCCAAAGTGAGGAGACTGAGGCAAAGCTGTGCTTTGTGTAATCTGATGGCTGAGACTATCTGAGAGTGCTCATTTACCTGTGTCTTGTTCTACATATTCTTGACTCATAATTCATCTTTGTGCCTTTCAGTGGCATGCCAGATGTCTGTGGCCTGGATATAGTATGAAGAAGACTTTGCCTACTGAGTTACTGTTCCAGGATGGAACATAAAGAGTAAAAGCCATCCTGGGAACAGAATTTAATGTGGAGATAATCTAGAAACATGATGAAGGCAAATATTCTCCACATACATTATTTTACTTAAAACAAGTCTTAGAGGGGCTACATAAATTTAATGGCAGACAATGCATTTTAAAATTTTCCTTCTCTGGAAGTTCAACTAAAATATTCACAAAATAACAGCTATTACTAAAAAGTTATTCTCAAAAAGAGTTCCAAAATGCATAGAGAATATTTTAAGCCAAAGTCCAACAGAAATATTATCAACCTTAACATTGATTTAACACTAACCCTAACATGTGTCTTAAATCACAAACTAACATTTATTAATAGCAAATTCCTCGCATTGTTATAACTATGTTTGTATGCATTAACACATTTTTAATTTTAGAAGGTACATCATAACATTTTTTCATATAAGAGTACAGAGTGTTAGAAAAATGTCAAAATAGGGTAATTTAGGCTTTATTGCATTTCACAGAGTGCTTGGTGAAAGTGTACTAAAGTATGTATTAGCTTTAGGCACCTATGTAGTTCACAAGACAGAAAAAAATTTAAATGTAAATCATAAGAGAAATTTTAATTTAGTCATCTTATTATTCCATTTTCAAGTCAGATCAGGACCATACCAAGAGGATTCACCAGGTACCATGGTTACTACAGAGGGAAAGAAGAGAGGGAAAATATCAACTTCTATAACACCCTGAGCTGTTTCTCAGTCTCTAGTTTTGTCTTATTTCAAAGGAAAATTCCATGGTTAGACCTGCCAAGATCAGAGATAAAGAAGACAAGGTTATCAAGGTTGCAGCAGCCAACACGAAAATCTTAGTGATGACTCTGTTCTTGACAGCAATGGTGTCTGATCAGAGCCCACTTGCCATTGTGACGTACACATTGCCAGAAATAGAGGCATAGTCTATCTGGAGAAGCCCCAGCTTCCAGCCAGCCTCCACGATCAGCCTTAAACCCTATTATAGAATCCCATCCAGGATGAGAAATAACAATCAAAGTCAATCTTGACAAAGATCAAGGGCTAATTGTCCTTCACATATAAGTTCAAACAGTGTTAACTCCAGTCTCAAATCCAGTCAAAGCCTTGCTTTAGCTGAGAGGCAAACACCAACCATGTATGTTTTACTTAGCAGGCTTGATGGTTAATCTATATTGTCTCACCAGTTGGAATTTCCTAGGAGACACACTTCTGTGCATGTGGGTAAGGGCACATCTAGGACGGTTTTTCTGGGCAGAGAAGAACTACACTGAAGGTGTCTAGCCCTGTGGGGCATGTAGATTGTGCTACCAGGGAAACTGGCATGAAGCTAGTGTGAGGTTGAGATGTGTCCAAACCCCAAAAAATCTCAGTCTTGAGACCAGCAGGACTAATGGTAGATCCTTCTCTGTTCTGTGCCTGCATTCCCTAGGACACATAGTCCTGTGACCCCCTATTCCAGCAGTTTTCAAGGTGGTCATTTAGCCTAGCACCTGGAATGCCTCTCCATACAAATGAGGTATCCCAATACCTAAATCCTACCCTGAAAATCCTCTCCCACTGCACAAGGTTCTAATAGACGTTGTTCATCCTAAAATAGACACATGAGGTATTTCCCTGGATATCGTTTAAGAGAGCTGTTTTTCTGACTATTGCCTAAGAGAGTTGTTTCTTTGTCATCTAAGAGCTTTAACACTATGATCTTTGGAAACGGTTTTCACTCCTGGTACTCCCAGCCACACCCTGATCTTTCACTCTCTTCTAAGAGCTGTAACACTATGACACCCTCTCCCACCCCCAGCACTCCCACCTTCTCCAGACTCCACTTCATCCTTCTCAGCCCAGTGTGCAGTAGCGTCTGGACACCCTGAGGGAAGAAGCAGAAATAGAATCACATAGCCTCATCTTGTGGTTTGGTGATTTGAATGACAGGGGAAAACTAGAAGAGTGTCATTATTCCCTACTTCTCCATGTGAATAAGAAAGAGTTCACAATCAAACTCCTTGGTGTTTGGAGACTCAGCTACCTATCTCAGTTACCATGAACCTATGAGCTAAAATAAGCTCCCTTTCCCCTAAATTGCTCCTTGCTAGGTATTTGACCACAATGGTAATGGAAGTAACCAATAGAGGATGGAATCTGGTCTCATTCTTTGTACTCACAGACTCCACTTAACCTTAGAACCTCTCCTGTTAACCTGTCCAACTGCTAGACTCCAACAGTGTTGTCACCTGGTCATGGGAGGGACACTGCTTCCTTTTGTGATCTGACGTGATTCAATACACATCTGGCACTCAAAGGGATGAACAGATGAGTAGATTTATAAAAATTAACAAGTTCCATCCTGAAACAGAACTCACATCAATGCTTGTGAGGCTCACAGACTGAAAGTGGAGCAATAGAAGGGGAGATTTCACGAAAATGGAAGACATACTAGGGTGTCTCTACTTATGGTCAACAAAAGAGGTTTTAAGGTAAACAAAACTGTAATAGGAGACCCAAAAAGTCATCATACGGTTAAAGGGTCAATTCATGACGAAGCTAGACAAATTCTTGATGTTGGCACACCTGGTGCTGGAGTTCCTGAATGTGAGAAACAGCATTAATGAATATAAAAGGAGAGGTATTCTGCATATGGTAGTAATGAGACTCATCTCAACAATGCATTATCTTCCAGACAGAAAATTAAAATCAAGTTTTGGACCTGAAAAATATATTACATCAAGTGCACCCAATAAACACAGCTCAGAACATTTCCTCCACAAGTGACAGCACATGGGTTCTTCTGAGGTGCATATGAAACAATCTATAAGATAGATTTATGCTGAAAGACAAACTTCTTTTCCCCAGAAAAAGAGATTGAGATCATATTAACTATAAATAGTGAATATTGTCAAATAATGTCAATAAAAATATTGTCAAAACCATCAGGTGATTTAAATGAAGAAACTGTAGTTCAAGCGGGAAGCCTGGAAGCCTAGAACCCTGATTTCAGGCCCTCTTCTCTTCTGCTTTTGAAAGACATTTGCACCACTCCACCACACCTTATCACTTCTTTGTAAAAATACATTTTGTGTTTTAACATCAACATAATGATAGTGGTATGGAGATGAGTTTGCTGGATTCTTTTTCTTTTCTCTTTGGGGTGGAACCCGGCACCAGCATAGACAAAAATGCAACCCAGAAGAATGTTTGTTCCATTTTCCCAAAGCACAAGCTCAGGGAATCTTAGCAAGACACAAAATCTTCATATGTACCCTTCTGCTCTAACCTGTACATCACTAAAGAATGGCCTCATCTGTACCAGTTCCAATAGATGCATAATAAAAGAAAAGCTTCCCTTGCCCAGAGGCAATTCAAGGCATTGTTGGTGTAATAAGACAGGCTAGGGACCGTGCCTTTTGCCTTACGGAAGCTTTTCAGTTTCATGAGGTCCCATTTATTGATTGTTGACTTTAGAGTCTGAGCTGTTGGTGTTCTGTTCAAGAAGTTGTCACCTCTGCTGATGAGTTTGAGGGTTTTCCCCACTTTTTCTTCTAATAGATTTAGTGTGTCAGGCCTTATGTTAAGGTCTTTGACCAACTTGGACTTAACTTTTGTGAAAACTGATAAGTATGAGTCTAATTTCATTCTTTTACATGTCGATATCCAGTTAGATCAGCACCATTTGTTGAAGGTACTGTCGTTTTTCCATTGTGCAGTGTTGGCTTCTTTGACAAAAATTAAGTGACCAAAAGGGCAACCTATAGATTGGGAAAAGATCTTCACCAACCCCACATCTGACAGAGGACTAATATCCAAAATTTACAAAATATTCAAGAAATTAAATGCCAAGAAACCAAATAATCCAATCAAAAAATGGGGAACAGAGCTAAACAGAGAATTCACAAAGGAGAAATCCCTAATGACTAAGAGACACTTAAAGAAGTGCTCAGCATCCTTAATCATTAGAGAAATGCAATTCAAGACAACTCTGAGATTGCATCTCACTCTTGTCAGAATGACTAAGGTCAAAAACTCAAATGACAGCACATGCTGGTGAGGTTGTGGAGAAAGGGGAACACTCCTCCATTGCTGGTGGGACTGCAAGCTTGTACAGCCACTATAGAAATCAGTCTGGTGATAGCTTAGAAAACTTGGAATAGCTCTACCTCAAGACCCAGCCATACCACAATTATATTAGATGTGCAGGGATAAAGATATAGCAGACATTGAGGGAAATGTTTAACCAATGACAGGCCCAACCTTGGATCTATTCTAAGGGAGAGAGCCAACCCCTATCACTACTAATGATAATCTGCTATGATTACAGACAGGACCATAGCATAACTGTCTTCTGAGAATCTCCAGGGAGCAGAGGATCCAAACAGAAGCTGGGAATCATCAGCAAACATTAGGTGGAACATGTTGGATCCTGTGGAAGAGTGGGGAGAAGGATAGAAAGACCTGGAGGAGTCAATAACTCCACAGAAGTCCAACAGAGTCAACTAATCTAAGTTGATGGGTGCTCACAGAGTCTGAACCACCATTCAAAGGGCATGGATGAACTGGACTTAGGCCCCCTACACATATGTAACTGATGGGCAGGTTGGTCATCATGTGGGCCCCTAGCAAGTGGAGCAGAGGCTGTCTTTGACAAGGACTATGAGGCTTGCTTTTTGATTACTTCCCCTCAGCAGGGCTGTGGTGCCTGGCTTCATTGGAAGAGGAAGAAGTCAGACATGATGGGATTAGGTATGCTGAGCTGGGATGGTAGGGAGGGGAGGGAAGGGACTCCCCTTTTCTGTGGAGAAGGGGAAGAGGAATGGGAGGAGGGGGAGGATGAGATTCTGAAGAAGGGAAGGATGGGGGGCTAAGATTGGTATATAAAATGAAAAATAAAATTAAATTAAATTAAAAAAAACAAAAAATGATAAATATAAAATATCACTAGAAATAAAGTGTGAAGAATGTTTCTTCTTAGTATGAAAATGTATTACATAATTATGGAAATCAAGATTTGTATATTTTTAGAAGGAGAATCATACACAGATCAATAGAACAAAGGAAGAATCCAGAAACAGACCTAATTAAACATTACCCAAACAGATTTGCCAATGGTTCAAAAGAAATTGTGTGGGCACATTTGCTTCTTGAACAAGTGTATCTGTAGATTTGCTTATCTACAAGAAACAAAACCCTGAACTAATATTACATATGAAAATCCACACAAATAATTTATATATTACTTAAAAATGAGCACAAAGTAAATCAAAGACAACCATAAAATGTGAAAACATAAAGGTTCAGAAGAAAAACCAAACCCAGAAGAACAATTTTAGAACCAATTGCTAGATAACATATTTCAAAAGTCATAATTGATATAATTGATTCTCTCAAAATTAAAAACTTTTTTTGAGCCCAATCATAGTTACAGAAAAATTGGAGTAAATATTTGAAAAAAAAAAAAAACTACTACACATCTTCAGGCGACTAGTATAGACACAGTTAAATAATTCCAAATTCAACAAGTAAATGATTAAGTGTTCTGATTGGATAATGAGCTGTCTAGTACTGAGGTTGTAGAAAAAACATAATTTCATGCCATGATCTCCAGTATTATCAGCTCTTAGAGAATTGTCTGATAGGGCACCAAGACATCTTCTATCCATCCATGTCCCTTGCCTGCTAGCATAGACTCTTAAAAAATACTAAGGAGGGTTGAGGGAAATGTGCTTGCTTACAATTTACTCTTAGGAATGTAGCAGAAACTAGAAAAGTTTGCTAATTTCTGAAAGCAATATACACACAATGATGTAAGACCCCCTGCCTCCCACCAGTTCTAGCAATTTCACTCAAAAGAACAAAACACTGGAAATAATTAGATGTTTTTAGTAAACTCAAATTCACTCATACCATGGAAGAACACCCAGTAGTGCAAAAGAAAGGCTGATGAATACACAGAGCATCCTCATGTAATATTTGCTAAGTGGAAACATTCCATCCCAGAGGTGATATCCCAGCTGTATTATATTCAGAAAATGACATATATAAAAGCAGAGAAGAGACTGTGATTGCCAGGAGTAGAAGAGGGACGCTGGGCAGCAATGAAAGCACAACATGAGGGATATTTGGATACTTATGATGATATGAACATTTTGTATTTTGACTTTATTAAATACCACTTACCTGATTGTAATAGCTTGTGTAATTTGGCAAGTGTTACTATCATGAGCAAACAGGGCAAAGAATACCCAGACTCACTATGATTTCTAACATTTGCATGAAAATTTATAATTATCTCAAAATAAAAACTTAATTAAAGCATCCTCTGCGTCTAATATATATGTTCCTAAGATACGATTCACTTTATATGTTGCAACCCAAACACCAGATGGCAAACAATTGCATGTATAAGTTGGTGTGTGATCTCAGCTGACGTCTCTTAAGCCAGGAAATGAACATTTCACAAATGCATAAACCAATAAAGTTCATGATCATTTTATTCTGAAAAATATACTTATTTTTAAAGAATAATTTTATGTTGATACATGGCATTCCTGTAAATTTGTTTTGTTTTATTTTGTTTTTTTATTTTTAAATATTTTTTTCTCCAAGTTACATCTCAGTCACAAACCCTTCCCTATTCCCCCTTCCTATACCGCCCTTCCACCCTCTTCCCCCCAGCAGCTCCCCTCTCAGTCCAACAGATGGTTCCTTCTCCTATAACAGTAAATACTATACAAAACAACAGATATAAATATGTCACATTTATGAGAGTTAAATGGCCCAGCATAGCTTCCCAATGTCCAGTCCATACATATTTGGCGCCTGACTTTAACATTCTACTATCTAACCATCTCCATGAGTTTAAAGGTCTATATCTGACTCAACATTCACACCAACTTGCAACACAATTTTAAGAGTAACTTCTTAGATCTATAACACCCTCTTGATTCCTAAACAACTCAAATTTAACCATGACACTCTAGCTGTCTATTCTTCAACCACCTCAGAGACCTGAGAGGGATAAATATATCTGCTTATATAGGAAGTGCAGGACCTGCAGCCTCCAAAACCAAGAAATGACATACCAGTGACTGCCTGGACAGTTCCCATTTTCTCTCCATACATTCCTGCATCAGTCTTCAGCCTTTGGGTCCTGTTTCTCTGACAGACATTTGTTGTAGAGCAGGGATTATGAAGGACCTACCCACCGTATCTTGGCAGAGCTAGGCTGTCAACCTCCCTGCCACCAAGTTTTGTCCTTTTTGGACGGCAGTCTGTCTGCAGTTGGAGCAAGGAGTTTTTACATGCCAAGAGATAGGCTTGCCACTAATTCAACCATCTCACACTGGAGATTCTTCGATGCTTATATTCTACTTGGAGTAGAATAGGGGGTGCTGTCAGGAGCTGATATGTCTCGATATCAAAAAAAAGAAAATCTTAATTTAAGATAACATCTTTGAATGCCATATTCTGCAGATCTCTTGAGGTTTTTGAAGATGCCCTATCCATCTCTTGTATTTAGATAAGCAAATGTTGCTTGTCTCTTAACAACTTGATTACTGAGTACTTTAGAGAATATCTGTGATAGACTGTCATAGTAGCTAACAAAGTGACATGCTTGCATGACTAGGAGTTTGTTTTACTTAACTATCCTAAACAGTTTTAGATGGTTGGTATCAAGAGGCCAGAGCTTCACATTTTATTTTTAAGTATCTCTAGGTATGATACCATTAGGAAGCGTTACCTTTAATTTTGTATCAATATACAAAGATCTATTCAATTGTGGTTAAATATACTCTTAATTATGTATCAATATACAAAGATCAATGCCTATGTAGCGCAATACAATCTTAAGATTACGTCCATATACAAGGGTCAATACCATTGTGGCCAACTATAATCTTAATTTTGTATCAATATACAAAGATCAATACCGATGTAATCCAATACAATCTTATTTTTGCACAATAAACAATGGTCAATACCACTTTAGCCAAATATACTACTAATTTTGTATCAACATACAAAGGTATAAGGGCATATTCAATAATCTGCCCCTTCTTCTTGGACCTTCCTGTGCTATGTCTATGTCTCATTTTTCTCAAGCCTATGCACTCCTTCATAGGAGAGGAAGAAGGATACAGAAAAGGAAAAGTAGGAAGTCCCTGGGTCTAACCTCCAAAACCCATTAAACAGGACCATTTATCAGCTTGTAATCTCTTCCCCTAAATATCAGAGTTTTCAGTTATCCTTCAAATAACCAAAAAGAAGGGCGGGGAAACACCCTCCCCACCCTCTGGGCATGGGACGTCGCTCTCTTAAAGTGACTTCCTGATGATTTGGGTCGTAGTAAACCTGTTTGGGGCCCGAACCAAAATGGAAAAAATGGTTAAAAATGTTAGTACAATCCTTTTATATTCAGTCCTTCTGTTCTCAGCTGTTTAGATGACCTAAGGAGTTTGTAGGCAGAAGCTGATCTTGCAGGCTTCACTGAGGTTCCGGCCGGGGCATTGTGTAGAGCTGAGCGGTCCCAGCGACAAGATTGCCATGGTTGCAGGCCCCCGATGGAGACAGCTATTGAGGAAGTCGGCCAGGCTGAATCAATTGGGTCACTCGTCCTCCTTGGTGCCTGATTCTGCTCTATGCTGAAGTTTCCTCTGTCCAGCTGTCCCCGGGCTCCCCGAATGGACGCTTCGATTCTCCTGGAAAGATAAGAACAGAGCCCTGCCCCAATCCCAACCCTGGGACAATTACCCTCTTTTTTTTGGGGGGGGGGGCTAGGTAATTCTTCTCCTGAAGCAAATTTGGCCTTCTGACAACATACAAAGCATTATCTTTCAATCCGGGTTAAAGAAGAAATCATTCTGTCACCTTGGAGCTAAACCAGCTCCAGTGTATATATTTTGAGATCCCAAAGGACAATCTGCCTGCATCGAGAAGGCCTTTTGTAAGTAGCCTCCAAACCTAGGTCCCTCCAAATCCCATGTGTGTGTCTCTGAACTCTAATTATTGGGATCAGAGACCTGTGTTTCCCATCTGAAGGGATCAAAGATGTGTTCTACCACTCCTGGATCGAAGTCTTTCTCTATTTAGAGTTTGCCGTGCGTCAGGCTGACCTTGAGCTCTGAGATCTGCCCGTTTCTGTCTCCAGTGTGCTGGGACCAAGGATGTACTCTTCTTGAATGGTGGGACCAAGGGTGTGCACCCTCACCACCCCACTCCATATGACTCCAGAATACATAAGACCACCAACTCTACGGTGCTCCCCCCATCTCCGCTGAAGTCAAAGGCATGGGCCATAACCACATTTCTCTTGTATTTTACCTTAGCTCCATGTCTTCTCGACACCTGGAGGTCTGCAAAACCAGGCCGAACGGCTGTATCCTCTATTCCATTCACAGTGCTTAAGCCCTGCCACCTGCCCTTTTTTTTTTTTTTTTTTTTTTTTTTTTTTTTTTTTTTTTTTTTTTTTAGTTAATAAATTTATTTGTTTGTTGCTTCAGGTTACATCCTTATCATATTGTCCTCTTTTCCCACTTCCCAGCCCCACCCTCCCATGCTCTACCCCCTGACCCTTCCGTCTTGTTCCTCTGGGGTGGAGTGTCCCTGCCTAACAGTCTCTCACCACAGATCAGGAGTCATATGAGGGCCAAGAGCCTCTTCATTCACCGGGGGCCTATGAAGCAGTACATCCAGTGAAAGGTGTCTCCTTGCTACTGGGGGAATACTAAAAAAAAAGACCAACAAACACACAAATGCACAAAAACAAAGAATGTCAACAAAAAAAAAAGAGAGGAAAAAGAGAAGGGAAAAGGAAAAAGAAAAAAAGAAAAAAAGGAGAAGGAAAAAGAAAAAGATAAAAAAAAAGGTTATGTCCATGTTCCTTTTGGTGTGTTGGTTGTAGTACAGATATCCTGTACGATATAGCTAAAATCCTACTATAAGTGAATAGATGCCATGTGCATCCTTCTGAGACTGGGTTAGCTCACTCAGGATGAGCTTCTCTAGATCCATCCATTTGGTTGCAAATTGCATGATTTCATTGTTTCTGATAGCTGAGTAATATTCCATTGTATAGATGTACCACAATTTTTTAATCCATTCTTCAGTTGAGGGACATCTGGGTTGTTTCCAATTTCTAGCTATTACAAATAAGGCTGCTATGAACATAGATGAGGAGACTTCCTATGTCTCCATGAGAGGTCCTTTGGGTGTATACCCAGAAGTGGTATGGCTGGGTCCTGAGGCAAGGTTATTCCTAGATTTCTAAGATATCGCCAGACAGACCTCCTTAGTGGTTGCACAAGCCTGCACTCCCACCAGCAATGGAGGAGGGTTCCCCCTTCTCCACAACCTCACCAGCATGTGCTATCATTTGAGCTCTTTACCTTAGCCATTCTAACAGGTGTTAGATGGAATCTCAGGGTCGTCTTGAGTTGCATTTCTCTGATGATTAAGGATGTTGAACATTTCTTCAGGTGTCTCTCAGCCCTTAGGGATTCCTCCTTTGTGAATTCTCTATTTAGCTCCATCTCCCATTTTTTGATTGGATTATTTGGTTTCTTGGCATTTAGTTTCTTGAGTTCTTTGTAGATTTTAGATAATAGCCCTCTTTCAGATGTGGGGTTGGTGAAGATTTTCTCCCAGTCTGTTGGCTGCGTTTTGTTCGAATGACAGTGTCTTTTGCCTTACAGAAGCTTTTCAGTTTCATGAGGTCCCATTTATTGATTGTTGATCTCAGGTCCTGAGCTGTTGGTGTTCTTTAAGGAAGTTGTCACCTGTGCCAATGAGTTCGAGGGTTTCTCCTACTTTTTCTACTAGTATATTTAGTGTGGCCGGCTTTATGTTAAGGTCTTGATCTACTTGGATTTAAGTTTTGTACAAGGTGATAATTATGGGTCTAATTTCATTCTTTTGCAAGTGGACATCCAGTTCGACCAGCACCATTTGTTGAAGATGCTGTCCTTCTTCCATTGTGCTGTTTTGGCTTCTTTGTCAAAGATTAGTTGGCCATAGGTGTGTGTGTCCATGTTTGGGTCTTCAATTCGATTCCATTGATCCGCTGGTCTGTTTCTATACCAGTACCATGCTGTTTTTATTACTGTTGCTCTGTAGTACAGCTTGAAATCTGGTATGGTGATACCTCCAGATGTTTTTTCATTGTACAGGATTGATTTAGCTATTCTGGGCTTTTTGTTGTTCCATATGAAGTTGAGAATAGCTTTTTCCAGGTCTATAAAGAATTGTGTTGGTATTTTGATAGGAATTGCATTGAATCTACATATTGCTTTTGGTAGGATAGCCATTTTTATTATGTTGATCTTACCTATCCATGAGCATGGGAGATCTTTCCATCTTCTAAAGGTCTCTTCCATTTCTTTCTTCAGGGGTTTGAAGTTCTTGTTGTATAGGTCCTTTACTTGCTTGGTTAGAGTTACCCCCAGGTATTTTATGTTGTTTTTGGCTATTGTGAAGGGGTTTGTTTCCCTTATTTCTTTCTCGGTATATTTGTTTGTTGTATAAAGAAGGGCTTCTGATTTTTTTGAGTTAATTTTGTATCCAGCCACCTTGCTGAAGTTGTTTATCAGCTGTAAGAGTTCTTTGGTGGAGTTTTTGGGGTCACCTATGTATACTAACATATCATCTATGATAGGGATAATTTGACTTCTTCATTTCCAATTTTTATCCCTTTGATCTCCTTTAGTTGTCTTATTGCTCTAGCAAGGACTTCAAGTACTATATTGAAGAGATATGGTGAAAGTGGATATCCTTATCTTGTCCCTGAGTTTAGAGGAAATGCTTCAAGCTTCTCTCCAATTATTTGATGTTGGCTACTGGCTTGCTGTATATTGCCTTTATTATTTCTAGGTATGGTCCTTGTATGCCCGTTCTCTCCAGAACTTTTAGCATGAAGGGGTGTTGGATTTTGTCAAATGCTTTTTCTGCATCTAGTGAGATTATCATGTGTTTTTTTTTCTTTCAACTTGTTTATGTGGTGAATTACATTGACAGACTTTCGTATATTGAACCATCCCTGCATTCCTGGGATGAAGCCTACTTGATCATGGTGTATGATACTTTTGATGTGTTCTTGAATTCGGTTTGCTAGTATTTTATTAAGTATTTTTGCATCTATGTTCATGAGGGAGATTGGTCTGAAGTTCTCTTTCTTTGTTGGGTCTTTGTGTGGTTTAGGAATCAGAATGACAGTGGCCTCATAGAATGAGTTTGGCAGTGTTCTTTCTGTTTCTATGTGGTGGAAGAGTTTGAAAAGTAATGGTGTTAGTTCCTCTTTGAAGGTCTGGTAGAATTCCGTGCTAAAGCCAACTGGCCCTTTGCTTTTTTTGGTTGGGAGATTATTAATGACTGTTTCTATTTCCTTGGGTGTTATTGGGATGTTTAAGCTGTTAATCTGATTTTGATTTAGTTTTGGTAGGTGGAATTTATCGAGGAAATTGTCCATTTCGCTTAGGTTTTCAAATTTAGTGGAATATAGATTTTTAAAGTAATGCCCGAATATTTTCTGGATCTCCTCAATGTCTGTTGTTATTTCTCCCTTTTCATTTCTGATTTTGTTGATTTGGGTTCTTTCCCTTTGCCTTTTAGTTAATTTGGCTAGGGGTCTGTCTATTTTGTTGATTTTCTCAAAGAACCAACTCTTGGTTTCATTGACTCTTTGTATAGTTCTTTTTGATTCTAAGTTGTTGATTTCAGCCCTAAGTTTCATGATTTCCTGCCTTCTGCTCTTCTTGGGAGTGTTTGCTTCTTTTTTTTTTCCAATTAACCCAGCTTAGCTGTTAATTCACTAATATGAGCTGTCACAATTTTCTTTTTGAAAGCACTTAGTGCTATGAACTTTCCTCGTAGCACAGTTTTCAATGTATCCCATAGGTTTGGGTATGTTGTGTCTTCATTGTTGTTGGATTTTAAGAAGTCTTTGATTTCCTTCTTTATTTCTTCCCTGAACCAGTGGTCATCCAGTAAGGAGCTGTTCATTTTCCATGTGTGTGTAGGCTTTCTGTTGATTCTTTTGTTGTTGAAGACCAGCTTTATTCCATGGTGGTCTGATAAGATACAAGGTGTTATTTCAATTTTCTTGTATCTATTGAGACTATCTTTGTGTCCAACTATGTGGTCGATTTTGGAGAAGGTTCCATGGGGTGCTGAGAAAAAGTTGTATTCCTTTGTGTTTGGGTGAAATGTTCTGTAGATATCTGTTAGGTCCATTGGTTTCATGATCTCTGTTAGACTCAATATTTCTCTGTTTGTCTTCTGTCTTGATGATCTGACCATTTTTGTGAGTGGGGTGTTGAAGTCTCCCACTACTAATGTGTTGTGATCGATGTGCACTTTACGTTTTAGAAGCATTTCTTTTACAAATGTAGGTGCCTTTGTATTTGGGGCATAGATGTTCAGTATTGAGTTTTCCTCTTGATGAATATTCCCTTTAATGAGTATATAGTGCCCTTCTTTGTCTTTCTTCATTAACTTCAGTTGGAAGTCTGTTTTGTTTGATATTAGGATGGCTACTCCAGCTTGCTTTCTGGGTCCATTTGCTTGGAAAACCTTTTCCCAGCCCTTTACTCTGAGGTAGTGTCTATCTTTGGTAGTGAGATGTGTCTCTTGTATACAAGAAAAGGAAGGTTCTTGCTTGCGGATCCACTCTGTAAACCTGTGTCTTTTTATTGGGGAGTTGAGTCCATTGATGTTGATGGATATTGGTGACCTGGGGTTGTTAGTTCCCATTAGTTTGGCATAGGTGGTGGTCCTGTGCCTCTTTTGGTTTAGTTGCTGAGGGGTTTTCTAGTCCCTTTGTTTTCTTGGGTGGAGTTTTCTTCTCTGGGTTGGAATTTTCCTTCTAGGATTTTCTGTAGGGCTGGGTTTGTGGGGAGATATTGTTTAAATTTGATTTTGTCATTGAATATCTTGTTTTCTCCATCTATGTTGATAGAGAGTTTTGCTGGGTATAGTAGTCTGGCTGGGCACCTATGATCTCTCAGAACTTGTAGGATATCTGACCAGGCCCTTCTAGCTTTTAAAGTTTCTGAGGAGAAGTCAGGTGTAATTCTGATGGGTCTGCCATTGTATGTGACTTGACCTTTTTCTCTTACAGCTTTTAATATTCTTTCTTTGTTCTGTACATTTGGTGTTTCAATAATTATGTGGCGAGAGGAGTTTCTTTTCTGTCTAATCTGTTTGATGTTCTGTAAGCCTCTTGGATTTTTATTGGCATCTCTTTTTTCAGGTTTGGGAAGTTTTCCTCTATGATTTTGTTGAAGATATTTCCTGGACCTTGGAGTCAGGAGTCCTCTCTTTCCTCTATACCTATAATTCTTAGGTTCTGTCTTTTCATTGAGTCCTTGATTTCTTGGATGTTGTGGGTGAGAGATTTTTTAGCCTTCTCATTTTCTTTGGATGTTGTACTAATTTCTTCCATCGAATCTTCCATGCCTGAGATCCTGTCTTCCATCTCTTGCATCCTATTTTTGATACTCACATCCGTATTTCCTGTTCTCACCCCTTGATTCTCCACTTCCTCTTTTAACTCTGACTGTGTTTTCTTTATTGTTTCTATTTCTATTTTCATGTCTTGTATGGTTTTGTTCGTTTTGTACATTTTCTTCTCCAGCTTGCTTGTTTTTGTATAAAATCTTTCATTGCTTTGTCCTTTTCCTGTTCAAGCTCTGTCACCTTGGCTTGGAGGTCTTTAATGGTGTTGTTTGTTGTTTTGACTTGTAAAATTGTGGCTTCTTTGAATTCCTTCATAGATTTAAGTTCTTCTTGAAGGGACTCTATCACTTTCCATAATGCAGAATTGTCAACGTTTTCATGTGTTTCTGTTGGTGTGAGGTCATCCGAATTGGATGAGCTAGGATAATTCTGCTTTGTTGGAGTCATATTTCCTTGATATCTATTTTTTCTTGGACCTTTGGCCATTGGATGTGTTTAGCTGTCTGTTCTTGTCGTTTTCTGTGTTTGGATCCACAGGGGATGCTTTGGTGCAGGGGACGAGTTACTTGGCTATCTGTCATTACTTACAGGGGGATCTCAGGGTCACTGTGGTTTTAATCGCCTGAAGCACTGTGAGCTGGTGCAGCCTGTTCCCAGGTTGTGAGTAATGGACTGGGATTGTTTCACTGCTCCCAATTCAGACTTCTCTATGTTGCACTCTGAGTTATCAGCCTGTAATGGTTCTGATGGTATGGACCTGTTTGCCCAGGCACAGATTCTGTGGGCTTTGTTTGTCATCACGGAGGCTGACAGGGTCTGGCTCCACACCTATTATGTCTGGATTTTCCAGAATACAGCTATGGTCCCCTGACTTCTGGTTTCTCACTAGGCTTCTCGCCACAGGCCTGACCCCTGTGCCTGGTTCCCTCCCTGTCTGCCCAGCCGTGGGTCTCCCTCCCTAGCTGCTGGGCTGTGGGTGCACGGAGCCCTGGATCCTCCCACCGCCTGAGTGGGCCTCCCTCCCCAGAAGCTCAGCCTTGGGTGCACGGATCCCTGGCCCCACCTGCCACCTGTGCTGGGCTCACTCCCCTTTGCCCTGCCATGGGTGTGCAGGGATTTGGCCCCTCCCACCCGCCTGAGCCTACTTCCCACCCTGATTACTTTGCCCGCTGGCTTCCCGCTCTCTAGGAACCTCTGCGTCTCGAGCGGCTGCGGACCACCTGCTGAGCGCCCTGTTTCTTCCTTTCTAAGACTTCCAGTATCCCGCAAAGTTTCTTAAGTGGCTATAAGTTCTTCCTGAGGTGTGGGGAGCCCAGTAGGCTAGTGGGCGATCACCATGTGGCCTCTGATTCTGCCTGCTGTGAGTTGGGGTCAATCTTACCAGGAGCCTCTCCAAATGGGAGTTCCCGAATCCTGAATTTAGTGGCTTCCGTGTCTGCGAGAGATTGGGGGAGAGCCTTACCCTGGGACTTTTAACAGTCCCTTGGGAGCTGTGAATGTTCCCGGAGGGGTCTAGCCCCTTCGGTTTTTGCACAGTGCCCAATAACTCTGTGTTTTTTATGGCTTTTTTTTCCCATGTTCAAAATGCATCAGTGTAGGTTGCCGCTATCTTGGCCCCCAACTCCTGTAAATTTTTAACAAATTATAAAAACATTTTTTGAAATGCATTCATTTCTAATGCAGCAATGATGGGAGAATTCAAAGATGGCAATGCAGTCAGGAAAACAGAGTTTAGAAACTGCCAAACCAGACTTTTACATTAATTCAATATCACCAGTTCAAATATAGTGTGAGAAACAATGCACCCGAAGGTTAATACCTGAAGTGCTGAATTCAAAAAATTAATCCAAATATTTCTACAAAGAAACTGTAAAAATCCCACACGAGGATTTCATGTTAAACTTCATCACATTATTTTCTGATTGGAAACTGGGGAGCTCATAAACACATCAATATTTAAGGACTCTAAAAACGAAGCAGTTAAAGGATCTTAGCAGCAACAGATTGCTTTAGAACTAACACAGAAATGGCTGCAATTAAGGACAAATACCTCTGAAGAGTTCTTAAATGTTGATCTTTGATGTATTTTCTGTGAAAAAAATGGCATTGTTTTCCCTCAAGCTGATTGATATTAATACTATCTCTATTCATAGAGTTTTTTTCCTCTGTCCCTGTCCCTTGAAGTATTGAAAACTATCTTCACTTAAGATTTTGATACTCAAATCTTTCCCTTTAAAATTAAATTGATTTACTAAAGATAATGATTAGTTATAGGCCTTTTGGAATGTGTTTGATAAAATTTTTCTTTTGTTACAAGTTGTTGTGGGGGTTGTGCGGTAAGAATTTTGTTTAAAAAAAAAAAACCAGTTATGAGAATGTTTTTGTTTAATCCCAGGTGTGAGGCTGCTCTAGTTAAGATCACAGGTGAAAAATATTAACTGTACCTTATCAGCTAGCAGGGCTTGGTTTAGCCAGCTGAGGAAGTTTACTTAGAGGACTTGAGAGAGGGGAAAAAAAATCGAGAACCCCAAGGAGAAGGGGGTGCTGCAAAGAAGAAAGACAGGTGCACTATAAAGAAGAAAGAAGTTGCTGCTCTCCCTGATGGTGGTTCTTCTTGCTTCTGTTTCCTGGTTTTCTGGATTTCTGGATATACTGGCTACTGAGACTGGTATTAACCCCAAAAGAGCCCAACAACCCTAATCAGCAGGAAGCAATACATAGAGACTTACACTTGTCCCTTTGTCTTTTTACTTTCTCTCCCACCTACAGATGGGGGTTGGTAAGAAACAAGGGTTGGAAGGGAAATAGGGGAATTAAATAGAGTAAAAAAATTAGAAAAATTATTAGAATAAACATTTTAAAAAGCCTCCAGGTTACAGGGTTGTTACAGTTTTTTCTTTCTTCTTTCCTTCTTTCTTTCTTTTTCTTTTTTTAGAAATATTTGTAGAAGTATTTGGGTAACTGTGCATGAATTCAACACTTCAGTTTGGAAGCCTCAGGTGGTTCATTGTGTTCTACACTTTGAAATGATGATATTTAGTTAATGTAAAAGTCTGATCGATTCCACTGTCATCCTTGGTTTCTGCCATCATTACTGCGTTAGAAATGAATGCATTTTATAATTTGTTAAAAATTTAAAGGACTGTCATATATCAACATAAACTTATGCTTTTCAAATTCACATTACTAAAATGAAGGATGGGTTAAGGCTGACAATCAGGAAGCTTGCTGTTGGCCTGTGCACTGCTCACACCCCTGCAGAGGGCAGCTCCTCCTCAGTGCAGAGATCACTGTAGTGAGATAAGCCTTTGTGCTATGTCCTTCACTTCAGCAGCAGTACTGTGCCAGGTTTCCTTATTTCCATTGCCCCCCTGAACTGAGTTTTGATCCTCACCCAGGACCTGCAAGGCTGACTTCATACAAGTCCCTCAAAATTCTGTACGATATGTAGTTTCTTCTGATCTATTCTTCACTAATTTTTCCCACAAATATTCATGATACTTACTGACAGCAATAGCTCCTAACGGGGAAGTGTTGTTGTGGCATAAGTAGTTTGCCTGCCCATAGAAACAATATATTCAGGTATCAAAAACAACCCAATTTTCTCCCATCAAAGCATACACACACTGGGAGAGGTAGAAAGAGAACACTGTGATGGAGATGTAACCTGAAGTAATAAAAAAAAATTAAACAAACAAACACACACACACACACACACACACACACACACACACACACACAAAGCCTAAAACTTCCTGGTAGCTACCTATGAATATATATGCGTCCCCTACACCCTCTAAATGAAAATATTTGGTAAATGCTACCTTCATCCCAAGAAAAGATTGGGGCTAAGATGTGACTCCATTGATAGAGGATTTGTCTAGCATGCAAGAAGGCCTGAGTTTGAGTCCCATTGCCACACAATCCAGGTATGAATGCACATTGTTATAGTTGTAATTCTGGCACTCAGAAGGCAAAGGAGTTCAGTGCCATCTTTGGCTATGTAATGAATTTAAGACCAGTGTGATCTACAGAGTGAGACCTGTCTCAAATGAAAAAGTAAGAACAATGAACAAAAGCCCAAAGAAAGGTTGGGACCTCTCTCTGTTCCAACTAAGCAGGCTCAGCATGTTGAGACACAATCTGGTTACTTCTGTGCCTCATTTTTCTTAGATATGGTGCCCAAACCCAGGATACCTTTAAAGTACTCTGGGAAGACAGCTCCCCATGCCATGGAGGTTGGTGGCAGAATCATTCCTTTGGGAATACAAGCACCCTCTAATACCCATTATATAGGCTAAACATCCACCAGTCTGACATGAAACCTCTGGTCTGTCACAAGTCCCATGGTTGAAATCTCGGTTCTTTTTACTTTATTGGTGCTCTGTATAAACCCAGCTTGACTCCAATTGTCTGTTCTTCTCTGAATACTCCACATCCACCTTCCCCTGATATTTTTTCTGACCTCTTCCTTCCAACCTCTGATCTCCAGGCTAGGAGCCATTCACTGTTTAATCACTGTTATCCACACACCCAATTTAGTAAGACAAGGTAACTGTCCATCGGGTCTGACTCTGAGGCACCCTGGCCTGACCCCACAAACTCTGGAGCTTCTCATATCTATTCTGGATCACAAAAATCTTAGAAGTTCGAAGAACTTCCCATGTTTAACTAACTTTGTTACTCTTCCGAGTCTTAATGAGCATGAAGACAGCCCTTCCTAATATTTGGGTTCATTTTCAACTTTTTCCTAACTTTTAAGACAGCAGGTTAAGTCTCTCCACACATCCTGCCTGTCATTTTAAATTGAAGCCAAATTTTATAGAGCACATAACCCATTTAATTATCCATTTAAATCTCTCCACAATACTCCTTCTGTGATGCCCATCCATCTTTCCCATTCAGAACATTCAATTTTGACACTCCTAGACAACTTCCTCAAATGAATAATTGATACACCACTTCTCCTTGTAGTCCCCTTAGCTCAGCTTAACCCTTCTCATCCTTACCACTTAGTTCCCACTTAAAGCCACACACAGAGTGGGAGCAATACAGCTCAAAAGGAAACTGCTGTTAAAACTTATGCTGGTTCCCAATGCCCCCTATCTCTACTTGTCTCCAAACCTACTTCCCTTAACTGAGATAGGACAGTGTTTTTGTTTAGGGGGGCTTCTTTACCTTATGCATTTGGTTTGCCTTTATTTCTGCCCCACCAAGTCTGGATACTCTTGCTTTTCTTTTGAATTTTCAATTACTTCTTAAACTTTTCGTGTTGCTTGGACCATCTACACAAACTGGTTATGGAGATGTAGAACACTGGGTCTATTATTGCAAACATTCAAATATCTTTTGAGCATGGTTAATATTGAGAAATTGTCATATTTACTTTTTTACTTCACTGAAAAGCTGGCTCTGGAGATGGAACTTGGCCTGCCTGCCTCAGACCCAACCATGTTTATCTCAAAGTTTCCTCTGAATCTTCTGTCCTGGAAAGACTAGTCCCCTGACTCTGTGACAGCTAAAGGGTAAACTATTTCCAGTAAAGGCTACTATTGCTTATACCATTAGATACACCCAGGTCAGAAACAATTAATAATGGGATTCATTTTTGCTGTTATGTCTCATAGTTTTTAAGTAATTTTCTAATGAGAAGTGATTATATATATATATAAATGTTAAAAATAGCTAAATGTTATTGCAAATGTCTAGTTCTCTGGGTTTCTCAGGGGAACCTTGAATCTAAGTCTTCCACTTGACTGATATGGGAGGCGCATACTAGTTTAATTGGTTATGCCCTTTATCTGGTTTTCAATTCTTCCTCTTAACAAAAGCTAATTCCAGCATCCATATCCTAACCAAATATGTTCCCTGATTAAAAGCAGTTTCCAGATAATCTGTCATCAAACTTACAGCATTGGGTAATAATTATTCAGACTACCCAAGAGTTGTCTTGGGAAACATTGCTAGACTACCTATATAAATGACTCAATAGGATTCTATTTCTGTTTTGAATTGGCAATTAGATGCTGAATTTAACTGACTTATTTTTACAAACTGTCCAGTTGCTTATTTCTTATGCAGGAATCTGATGTAACAAACTGCTTTACAATCACCATATCCTACAGAACTCTGGTACACTGTCCAGCCAGTTGTACAATTGTGCTTAATCTTACTAAACAAAACTTATGCTACCTTTGTTTCTAATAGTTATTACCTCTTGACTTTTTTTCTGGAACTTTGCCGTCTGTTAAGTTTTATTGTGGCCTCTGAGATGGGCCCTCCTCTGAAGCACTTTAATTCCCGCTGCTCTCTTTCTACATTATACCTTTTGTCAATTTCAAGGGAAATCTGCACTTCAAACCCCTGAAAGCAGTTTGGGTGACCTCTGAAAGAGGCTACAACTCCATGCTACTCTTCCCACTTTTTGCCATTCTGGACATTGTCTATAGAACAGAGCTAAGATAGTTTTTTCAAGTATTCACTTTCTTTTTCTTTCTTTCTTTCTTTCTTTCTTTCTTTCTTTCTTTCTTTCTTTCTTTCTTCCTTCCTTCCTTCCTTCCTTCCTTCCTTCCTTCCTTTCTTTCTTTTATAACATAAATTAACCTCTCTGTCTCACCAGATGTCCAAAACCTGAGAGAAGTTTAAGATCAGCTTAACTTTCTAGGAACTAATTCCATTCTTTGACTGCTGCAGTACCCCACGGTCAATCTGACTACTAAGGATGGGATTTGTGGTCTCCTGCACAAAGTATGTTGCTTCTACACCAACACATCCTAACTGGTTTGAGATGGGGACCAAAGGACACAGGGACCAGAAGGAAATGTCAACAACTAGGCTCCTCCTATTTGCTGATTTTTAGTTCCCTCACTCTCTGGCTCCTCCCATGGACATCCCTTTTCCCCTTACTGTCTCATAATCACATTTTCACCCTGCTTTTTAATTACTGAGCTTCCCCTTATACTCCAAGGTTTCATGTGAGCCTTCTCAATAGCTCTTTTTTTTTAATACTTTATTTTTTTTCTTCAAGTTACATCTCAGTCACAAACCCTTCCCTATTCCCCCTTCCTATCCCGCCCTTCCACCCTCTTCCCCCCAGCAGTTTCCCCTTTCAGTCCAACAGATGGTTCCTTCTCTTATAACAGTAAATACTATACAAAACAACAGATATAAATATGCCACATTTATGAGAATTAAATGGCCCAGTATACCTTCCCAATGTCCAGTTTATACATATTTGGCCTCTGACTTTAACATTCTACTATCTAACCATCTCCATGAGTTTAAAGGTCTATATCTGACTCAACATTCATACTAACTTGCGACACAATTTTAAGAGTATAGCTCTTACTCTACAGCAGCCACTGGTACAACAGTGATAGGGCTCTAACAAATCCAAAGAACTCAACACTGTCAGATTAGGGAAGACCTGACCTTGGAACAAGAAAGCATAGTCACCCTACAAAATCAAATAGATTCCCTAGCTGCACTGGTCTTGCAAAACCACTGGGGGTTAAACTAAATGACTATGGAAAAGGGCATCTGAGCCTTCCTATGAAGAAGAATGCTATTCTCATGCAATTTAACTTTTCCCCTCATATTTATCTGACTACATGGTAATAAGGTCAGAACAATCCCCTAATATCTGCACCAGATTTAGCGTAATCTATATTAGACACAATCCACATTAATACAGGAAAAGACTAAGTAATCATGAATAAAAATCAAGCACAAGGAAGAGGGTGACAATATTTTCTGGAAGGATACCTGGCTGTTTAGCAACTGTGATCTGCTCACTTTGGTAGGCCTCAGTCTTTATGATTGCCCTAACTTCATTTTTTTTTTGTCCCTGTCTTTTTAACTGTCTCATTAAGTTCTTCCAACAAAGACTACTTTCACCACCGAGAGGATGTAAAACTATGAACCCCCCCATCTGTTCTTTTACCGTTCCCCGAGATGGTGTATGTTGGGTAGTAGACTGAGGTGATGAGGATTTGACTCAGGTTGTGTTAAGCAATAGCCCCTAGCCATAAAGAATGACTTAGCTTTTACTTGACCATTCCACTCTACTGAAGAAATAATATGCATAGGTGTCAAAAACAACCATCCTATTCCCAATCAAACCACAAAAAATAAATAGCTTTAACTTTTTGATACACACACACACACACACACACACACACACACACAAAAGCTCTCAACCTTCTTTCTGTGGAAAGGTTGTAGCTAGCCCCTTGCTATTCCAATAAAGCAGTCTTAGCCTGTTGAGAATGAGTCTGTCTGCTTCTTTGCCTCATTTGTTTTTTTTTTTTTTTGTAGTCCTTACTTCATATATTTAATTCCTTTTATCTTTCCTCCTCATATTTATCTGATGACATGGTAATAAGGTCAGAACAATCCCCTAATATCGGCACCAGATTTAGTGTAATCTATTTTAGACACAAGTTCAGATACATTATAACATTATTTGATACCCACGATAATAATTGAATAAGTATTTCCCAGTCCCATGTTGTTCTTCCAATTTGTGAGTAAACATTACAAATATCAGGGCTCAGTCAATGCTTTCATGCTTACCATACAACAGTTTGGACTGCCATTACCCAATAAAACAATGGGAATGGTATGGGTGCCTGCAATTCTAGCACTGAAGAGACAAAGAAGAATCATTAGAGCTTTTGGCAAGCTGGTCTTTCTAAATTGGTGATCTACAGGTTGAAATGAGAGACACTGACTCAAACAAATAACAGAGTGGTTAGTGAAGACACTAAACATAGACCTCTGATGCGCATATACATGCACACACATAAGCACTCACACATGACCACACCCAATGCATAGACCACAAAGACACAAAAATAAAACATAAAATGTTTAATCAATAATATGCCATACGTTCTGATTATGTTTCTTCATTTTTCAATAAATATTTTGAAATTAAGATTTAATTTCTTATATCTTAATAAGATACCTTTTCTCACCACTTTCTCATCCAACACTTTCCATGTAATCTTTCTTGCTCTCTCTAAAATTCATGGCCTCTATTTAGTTATTATCATATATATGTAAATACATATATATGTATTTACATTTACACAAATGTAAATAAAACCTGCTCAGTCCACATAATGTTACTTACATGAATATGATATCAAGGTTGACCACTGGCATTGAGTAAGTGATTGAGACTGTTCCCTGGAGAAAGCTATTTCTGCTGCCAGCATTTGTTTTTTAATGAGGATTGGTGTTTTGCCTGCATGCATATCTGTGTGAGGGAGTCAGATCCTCTGGAAGCAGAGTTACAGACAGTTGTGAGCTAACACATGGTGCTAGGAAGAACCGCCAGTGCTCTGAAATGCTAAGCCATTTCTCTAGCCCCAGCTGATGACAGCATTCTTTATTTGCCTATTGCCCTTTGTTTGGGTTTGGGGCCCCATTAGATTTCCACTTTCTGTGTCAGCATATCTATTGCAGTTGTCCTTTATTTAAAGTCTTCATGAAGTAGTAAAGTTAATGAGATTTCATGGGTGTGGCTTTCCTGTCATTATTTTATTATTTTTTTTTTATTACTTCAAGTTACATCTTCATCACTATGCCCTCATTTCACCCCTCCCGGTTCCACACTCACACCCTCTCCACCCTCTCCTACCCATCCCTCTCTTCCGATGTGGAGTGTTCCTATATATCAGCCCCTCTCATTTCAACAGTCATATGAAGGCTAAGAGCATCCTCTTGCATGGGGGGGCTTACATGGTAGCACCCCTAGGGCAAACTGTCCAATTAATAGTTAACAAAGTCTATATGTTGCTAAACCTTTTGGTGTGTTGGTTGTAGGATAGTTATCCTATACTACATGGCTAAAATCCAATTATAAGTGAGTAGATACCATGCACATCTTTCTGAGTCTGGGTTAGCTCACATGGGATGAGCTTTTCTAATTCCATACATTTAGCTGCAAATTGCATGGTTTCCTTGTTTCTGGTTGTGATGACTCACACCAGTAGGATTTGCTGAAAGAGGCAAAGGTAGGAGGATCATGAGTTTTCCTGTCATTTCTATGGGAAAAAAAGTTCTATTGTACATTTTCTATGGTTCTAGATGTAATAAACTTTCTGTCTCATTTCTACAATGGTCATAGAGCCTTAGGTGCTGGGCTTGTGTTATACTTGATTCAGTTGGGCCTGGGGCACTATGGGATCATTTGCTCTTTAGTTACTATTGATATAAATGGACACAATGATCAAGGCAACAGCATGACCAAGTCAGTAAAGCAGACAGGAATGTAATTAGAGCATTAGCAGAGAGCTTCACATCCTGATCTCCAAGGAAGAGAGAAGAGAGAGAGAGGGAGGGAGAAAGAGAGAGAGAGAGAGAGAGAGAGAGAGAGAGAGAGAGAGAGAGAGA